>CM060591.1:18731415-19017897 GCA_030578255.1 Tiaroga cobitis
AGTGTAGTGCTGAACTGACAGATGTGGACTAATTGGCCCTGATCATTTCAATGGATGTGGATTTGGTGCTTCTCTCTCTCTCTCTCTCTCTCTCTCTCTCTCTCTCTCTCTCTCTCTCTCTCTCTCTCTCTCTCTCTCTCTCTCTCTCTCTCTTTTCCTCTGCTTTCCTTCCCTCTACTGTATGTTTTCCTTTGGGATAGAAATGTTTTCACTTGGGAATGTGGGTCTAGCAGGTGTTAATTTTATTTTTCCCTTTGTCTCGCTCACTCTGAGTCTCTCTCCCAGGAATTCCTCCCATGTTAGGTCACTGTAATCTCACTTCTCCAGTTCACTATTATGATGAAGACATGCAACATAATACCACCATTCGGAAGTGTGTTTGTAAGAAAGAAAAGAAGGAAAAGCAAGAGAAAGAGAAAAAGAGATTTGCCGGAGAGACAAAATGGACTTTTAAACCTAAGTTCTTGAAAGGAATTTTTTTAGATAATCCCCCTCTCCCAGCACTAAGCCCACTCTCCAGAAAGCGTACTTCATTTCCATTGATGATTTCTCTCACGTACGTTACGCTCTGTTTGCCAGCTCCTTCCTAAGAGCCTCAAAACGTCGGCCATTGCAGTGCCCTCTACAAAACCAACTTCCTCCTCATCACCTCTTTCTCTATGAGGTCTCTTCCTCTTCTGATGCGTTTCTCATTCTGACTAGTAATCGTTTGGGTTGTGAATGAGTTTGGCCTAGTTATAAGACCCCAGCAGCATGCGGTCCGGACAACTGAACTTTTCTAATCAACACTTTCCATGCACGCAGAGTGATTATGTGAAAATACGAAGGAATTTTTCAGAAGGTGTAGGGTACAAATGCGAAGAAAGAAATAACAATATGTCAAAAAAACTCAAAGCAAATGGAAATTTCTTTGTTTGAGAGAGGTTTTCAAGCATGTTTTGTAGAATACGATTTGACATCTGCATCAGTTTAATATGTTTAAAGTTAAAATGAGCTGTGAGTTGAACTTGATCTTGGGGAGACTGGATTTGAACTTGTGTCAGTGCAAAACAGTATTTCTCATCGAGATTAGGTTTACTGGATGTGTGTGTCTGGGTAAATCCCCCGGCCTCTAAAAATAATGCAGGAACTGTCGGGAATGTGACACACAGATATAACGACTGCAAGAGCTTAACATGGATCAACACCACACAGACAAACACACACACACACACACTTACACACCCTATAAAAACACTTTCTCTCTCAATAAACCTAAACCTGTCGACAACTGCTGTGGTAGTTAGACACACTCACAAAAGTCTAAAGACAAGCCCAAATGCACACACAGTGTGCTGTGCACTGATACTTTCATGTACAATTGAACTCTACAAACAACATAAAATTGTCCACTGATATGTGCATCTACTCAGTGTGGTGTTTGCATGTCTGTGAATTTGTGTTAGTGTGTGTGTGTTGTTTCAGTCTGGGTGGTAATGTCTATCTGCTCATGTGGGCCAGTTAATTTTAGACGTCTCTTTCTGCTCAGAAGTCTCTCTTGGGTCGCGTCGGTGTCTGTGTAGGAATTTGTCACTGTAAGTGTCAGATGAATGCATGAGGCGTCAGTGATTTCAAAACGAAATGCTTATCAGATCACACCTAATGTGCTAAACATTAGAGAAGCAGTTCTCATTCAGTAGATCTGTTGTTTTTAAGGGGTTAAGAACAAATATGAAAACTGTCATCATTTACTTAACCTCATGTTGTTTTAAACCCATAAGACGTTTGTCTTTGGAACACAGATGAAGATATATTTATAAAAATCTGAGAGATTTGTGTCCCTCTGTTGAAAGTCCATTCCACCAAAAAATTTGACACTTCACATTTACAATATTCATAAAGAAATTGTAAAAGAAATTCACAAGAACCAAAGAGGTTTGTTCTTGCGCATTGAGAACGGTTGAGCATCTGTTTACCATATTTAATGTGCTCTATGGATGTGTGTTGATCCATGTTTATTGCTCGATTCATAGGGAATATTTTTACAATGGCTTTATTAACTTTGAAGCGTTGGTGGAAAGGACTTTGAACGGCGGTACAGAAATATGTCAGGATTCATTAAAAATAGCATAATTTGTGTTTCAAAGATGAACAGAAGTCTTTTGAATGTCATGAGGGCAAGTAATATACAAAAGCGAAAATTCCTATAAGATGAAACATTGTTATTTATTACGATTTTTTGAGCTGCAGAGGCCCAACAATGTACCTTGAAGTGTTATGCGTTTTTTTTCTAAATGTCAGATGTCATACATTTTTATGCTTTCAGTTCCGATGGCCAATTCAACACTGTGGGTGGCACCACAAAACGACTCGGTTACTAACGTAACCTCGGTTCCCTGAGAGGAGGGAACGAGTATTGCGTAAGTAGCTTACGCTATGGGAAAACTCCTTTTCTCGAGAAATATTGAAGTCTTTATGTAAAACGCATTGCAGCTGCACAGCATACAGCAGTGAGCGAGGCAGCTCGGTCATTGGCTGTGCTGCGGCAACTGCACGAACCTATGACGGGGCGACTCTGAACACGCTTCCAATGAGCGTGCTTCGCGCCCGCGCACGTCAGAGCCCGCCAAGATGGGCGTGGCTAAGGGCTATATATTGGGCGCCCCGTCGTCTGAGTTCTTTAGGTTCAATCGACTGAAGCGAACTGACCAAGCACAAGCACGGCAGCTTACGCAATACTCGTTCCCTCCTCTCAGGGAACCGAGGTTACGTTAGTAACCGAGTCGTTCCCTTTCGAGAGGTCTCTCCTATTGCGTAAGTAGCTTACGCTATGGGAACACCATGTAAAACGCCGTGCGTGCTGACTTCGCTCTATTATAGCCAGAGGCAGATGCCTGAGCCTTTAAGGAAAGTAATTATCCAACGAGCCGGCAGAAGACGGGCTTTATAAGGGACAATGTAGAACGGCCCAATGGCCGTCCAGTGGAAAAAACACACAAGCACCTATATGTACTGATATGCATAAAAAACCCTCTAAGTCAGTCAGAGACGGACCCTTTAAGGGAGGAGATGATGCTCAGCATATACACACTCCAGTCTATACATAGTTAGACCGACAGTATGTTAGAGTGCAATGAGGGGACCTGTAGGTTATAAAACCTGATAAATGTGGACGGTGAGGCCCAGCCTGCAGCCGCACAAATATCTTGAATGGGTATCCCACTCGACCACGCCCACGAGGAGGCCATGCCTCTCGTAGAGTGAGCTCTGATGCCCAAGGGGCACTGAAGGCCCTTGGCTTCATAAGCCAGCGCTATAGCATCAACTATCCAGCGCGATATTCTTTGCTTTGACACAGCCAGACCTTTAGTGCGGCCGCCAAAGCATACGAATAACTGCTCTGTCTGTCTGAACAGGGCAGAACGTTCCAAATATACTCTGAGTGCCCTGACCGGGCAGAGTAAATTAGCGTCGCTTTCGTCTGCTGGGGACGATAGCGCGGCCAAGGATATCACCTGTGCTCTGAAAGGAGTAGAGAGCACCTTAGGAATATACCCGTGTTTTGGCCTGAGGACAACCCTGCTGTCGTTAGGTCCAAACTCTAGGCAGGTAGCGCTTGATGACAGCGCGTGCAGGTCGCCCACTCTCTTGACCGAGGCGAGAGCCAGCAAGAGAGCAGTTTTGAGCGAGAGCTGTTTAAGGTGCACAGTTCGGAGGGGTTCGAACGGGGCACGCTTAAGTGCGTCCAGGACCGTGGCCAGGTCCCAAATCGGCACCGAGGGGGGGCGTGGGGGATTTATCCTCCTGGCGCCCCTCAGGAAACGAACCACTAGGTAGTTTTTTCCTAGTGTGCGTCCTTCCACCGGTTCATGTGATGCCGCTATGGCAGCCACATATACTTTGAGCGTGGAGGGGGTGCGGCCTGCCTCCAATAGCTCCTGTAAGAAAACGAGCACACTCGGTACTTCGCATGTCTCAGGATTCAGGTTCCTGGATTTACACCATTCACTGAACACCTTCCATTTCTGGGCATATAAGCGCCTGGTAGAGGGCGCTCGCGCCTCAGTGATGGTTCTCAGCACTCCACTGGGGAGGTTCCCGGGAATCCGTTGAGGGGCCACGCATGGAGGGCCCACAGATCGGGGCGGGGATGGAGAATCATCCCGTTGGCCTGCCTGAGGAGATCTAGCCTCAGTGGAATCGGCCATGGGGCAGATTGCATCATTTGCATCAGTTCTGGAAACCACGTCTGGTTCTTCCAGAGTGGGGCTACCAGGAGCACTGCACATTTCTCCTCCCTGATCCGACTGATGACCTGAGGTAGCATCGCGACCGGAGGGAAGGCATACAGCGGGTGGCTCGGCCAGACTTGGGCGAGCGCGTCTGTGCTCTTTGAAAAGAAGAGAGGGCAGTGCGCATTTTCCTTGGAGGCAAAGAGGTCGACCTCTGCTCTGCCAAAGGTTTGCCATAACCACTGAATCGTCAGGGGGTGGAGAGACCATTCTCCTGGGAGAACTTTGTCTCTGGACAGCATGTCCGCTCCCTGGTTCAGAACACCTGGCACATGCGCTGCTCTCAGCGAGCGCAGGTTGCGCTGGGACCATAGGAGGAGCTCCCTGGCCATCGAGTGCAGGGAGCTCGATCTGAGTCCACCCTGACGATTTATATGCGAGACTACCGTCATGTTGTCCGTTCGGACTAGGACGTGCTCGTCCTTCAGGTACGGGAGCAGGGCTCTGAGAGCCAAAGCGACCGCTTTCAATTCCAGACAGTTTATGTGTAGGCGCTTCTCCGGGTTTGACCACAAACCGGAGACAGGCCTGCCCTCGTAAAGGGCCCCCCAACCTATTTTGGAGGCATCTGTCGTGATCATTTTTCTCCTTGTGTTCACGCCCAAACTCACGCCGGACTGATACCAGTCGACAGCTTTCCAGGGCGTCAGGGCTTTTATGCAGCCGTGATTTGCTCTGATTAAAAAGTGGCCCGAGCGCCACGCGTGAGTGGGGACACGGCTTTTGAGCCAGCGTTGGAGAGGACGCATGTGCAACAATCCTAGCTGGAGTACAGCTGATGCTGAGGCCATGAGACCGAGCATCCTCTGAAATCGCTTGACGGGGGCGCGCGCACCCGCTCTGAACGATGTTGCAAGGCGCCGGATAGTGAGCGCGCGCTCTGATGAGAGGCGCGCTGTCATCTGCACTGAGTCTAGCACTATTCCCAGAAAAGAAATATTCTGGCTGGGGGATAGCATGCTCTTTGCAAAATTGATCTTTAGACCTAGGCACTCTAGATGACTGATAATCCAAGACCTGTGTGTCACTAACTGGCTCTCTGATTGTGCTAGTATTAGCCAATCGTCGAGATAATTTAGTATTCGCACTCCCCGCTGTCTCAGGGGGGAAAGTGCTGCATCCATACATTTCGTAAATGTACGGGGTGCCAGTGACAGGCCGAAAGGTAGTACTGTGTACTGGTATGACTGTCCCTCGAAAGCGAATCTCAGAAATGGCCTGTGATGAGGCGCTATTGGAATGTGAAAGTAAGCGTCTTTCAGATCCACTGACAGAAACCAATCCCCCGGGCGAACTTGCGCGAGGATATGCTTGGTTGTTATCATTCTGAACGAGCGAATCATTAAAGCTTTGTTCAGATGTCTGAGATCTAGAATGGGGCGGAGACCGCCATCCTTTTTCGGGACGAGAAAATAGCGGCTGTAAAAACCTGCCTCGCTCATAGAGGGGGGGACTGTTTCTATAGCGCCTTTCTCTATCAGTTTGAGCATCTCGGTGCGTAGAACATGTGAAACATCTTTTCTCACTTTCGTTTCTACCACTGCTGTGAAGCGGGGCGGTCTGCGAGCGAATTGGAGCGAGTAACCGTGTTTTATTATGTTCAAAACCCATTTCGGCATGTCGGGGATATTTTCCCAAGCTTTCGCTCGCACAGATGTGGGCTGAATGCTGGCCGGGGGCGTGTCGCAGTGACGTGTGGCTCCCGCCAGCGAATCGTTCTGTGTTAAAACCGAGCTCACAGCTCTCACCGGCGCGGGCGCGCGCTGAGCAGCTCTGTTGAATGCCGAGTGCAGGGGTGCGTGTGAGATTACAGGCACGCTCGCTGTAATGCTCACAGAGTGAGATGGGGAAATGTTTAACACTGTATGTATAGTGCTTATGGGTGGGGGTGCATAGACTGTGGTAGGCACGCGCGCCACTTTCATAAAACTTCCCGCTCGTGGCGGGAGGTTTTTGGCCATATAAACAGTGTTTGTGAGTTGGGGTGCGTGCATAACAGCGGGCACACGCGCTACTCTTATACAACTTCCCGCTTTTACTGGGGAAGTGTTTATAACTGTGGGAACAGTGCTTGTGTGTAGTGGTGCATACGTGACAGTTGGCACACAATCTACATTTATGGGGCGTCCAGCCTGAGCTAGGAAAACATTTGGCACTGTGTTTACAGTTTTGATATGTGGGAATGCGCACTTTGGTGTGGACACGTGACCCTTTAATGACACAGGCAGAAAATAGCTCTTTATGTGATTTCTGTGTGTCGCCGTAAAAACGGCGTTTGTTTGCAGGTGGGCGAGCTGTGTGGCTGGCACATTGGCTGCTGTATAGACATTTCCAGCCGCCTGTAAGGGGACTGGGTAATGCTTTAAACGTTTTGGAGAGAACGGTCCGGCTCTTGCGAGACACGCGCTCTCCCTTTTCCTCCCTGTAGCTAGGAGGACTTACGAGGCTCTGGGTTCAGCACAATCTTGGGCCGAGGTCCCCGTCGCTCGGGCGGTTGCTTCCTGTTGGCAGAGCGCGAGCGGCGTCGAAAATCCGTTTCAGGTTTGGGCTGAGAGACGGGGGGCGCCGTCTTAGCTCGCTGCTGCTGAGGCGGCCGTTGGCGGCTCTGCGATGAGCTAGATCGCTTTGGCAGGAAGTGACGCATAGCCTGTGAGTCCTTACGGGCTTCGGTGAAGCGCTCGGCGAACTCCTTCACCGCTGGTCCAAACAGGCCGGTTTGGGAGATAGGCGCGTCGAGGAATGACGCCTTATCTGCATCCTTCATCTCTGTTAGCGTCAGCCACAGATGGCGCTCAAGGACAGTCAGGTTAGCCATAGCACGGCCGATGGATTGGGCGGTGGCTTTTGTAGCTCGCAGCGCTATGTCAGTGGCGCTGCGTAGGTCCTTAAATGCCTCAGGATCGGGTCCAGTCTCGTCCATACTGCGGAGAAGTTTGGCTTGAAACACCTGGAGGACAGCCATAGAGTGAAGCGCTGATGCAGCTTGGCCGGCGGCGGCGTATGCGCGACCGGCGAGAGCTGAGTGGACCGGCAAGGCTTCGAGGGATGAGAAGCTTTAGCTTTCCATCCAGCGTTGGAGGGTGGACACAGATGATTGGCCACAGCCTCCTCGAGGGGCGGAGTCTCCTCATAGCCTCTTTCTTTCGTGCCGTCCACAGAGGAGAGCGACAAAGAAAAAGAAGGCTTCAGACGAGCGGAGTGCGGGGCTTTCCACGACTTCGGGAGTTCGTCGTGAACTTCCGGGAAGAAGGGGGAGGGTCTTTGTCGAGGGGCCTGTCGGCGCCCCTGCAGGAACCACTCGTCCAGTCGGCTGCGGGCGGGTTCTTCCGGGGAAGACCAATCGAGCCCGAGGTCTTCCACGGCCTTAGAGAGAATGCGGACGATCTCCGAGTCCATGCTGGAGCCCGCGCTCGTGCCCGCTAATGTCGATGGCGCGGGGTCGAAGGACGAGCCCGGCCAGTCGTCGGATGCAGCATCACAGGAAAAACTGTCATCCTTATCATCGTCATCCCCTGACGCGCCAAACGAGACGAGCCCCATCGCTCCGCTGGAGGGGTGCTGGTCCGCCTGTGTGAACTGGACTGGCGGCGGGGAGTCTTCAGGTGGTGGTGAAGCACGCGGGGATTGGCCCGGCGTGACATCACTGCAAACCGCGTGCTCCGGCGGCCTCTGTGAGCGGCGTTTTTTCTTTCGCGGCTCGACTAGAGGAGATGGCAGCACGGAAGAGGTGGGCTCTTTCGCGGTGAAAACGGCGAAGCGAGCGCGCAGCTCGGTGAGGCCCAGGGCGTCACACTCGGGACATCCGCCTCGAGTGAGGGCAGCCTCTGCGTGGTCCGGTCCCAGGCAGCGGGCGCAAATGATGTGACGATCCCCGTGCTGAAGAGGGCCTCGACACGAGGCGCAGGAAGGCATTTGAAACAACGCCTTGTTAAATTTGCTCTTTTTAGAAAGTGTCGCGGGGGCGAACACTGAAAGCTTGAAAAGGATATAGATGATGCGCGCCGGATGGCTTAGCAGAAGGGCGATCGAAGGCGGCTGAAGGCGCCGGCGTCCTCGAAGCAGTCCTGCTGTAGGCTTGTCGATGGCGGCGGCGAAAAGACTCCAACAAATCCGGAGGATCCAGCGAAGAGAAGGTTCTTTGCTGAAGGAGATTAAATCTAAAGAACTCAGACGACGGGGCGCCCAATATATAGCCCTTAGCCACGCCCATCTTGGCGGGCTCTGACGTGCGCGGGCGCGAAGCACGCTCATTGGAAGCGTGTTCAGAGTCGCCCCGTCATAGGTTCGTGCAGTTGCCGCAGCACAGCCAATGACCGAGCTGCCTCGCTCACTGCTGTATGCTGTGCAGCTGCAATGCGTTTTACATAAAGACTTCAATATTTCTCGAGAAAAGGAGTTTTCCCATAGCGTAAGCTACTTACGCAATAGGAGAGACCTCTCGAAAGGGAACCATTTATTTTCATCGCTATATAGTCCTTTTTAATGTAGTCCTTTACATTGCATAGTTTGTTGATAGTTTTTGAGGATGAGGGCATGTTTACACAACCTATACTTATGGAATCAGTCTAATTTGGCTGCTTCTATAAAGTGACGTGAATTTGTGGCCCTGGAATTGTGCCCGTGTGTGTGTGTGTGTGTGTGTGTGTGTATGCTACTAAATCATATGTTTTGGTGACAAATGTGTACCCAGAGGTGAGATGAATCTAACAAAACCTCCTTTTGTAGACACCCTCATTTGTTTAAAAAAATAGCATGGTTTTCTTGAGGTGTGGATATAAAACACAATGGAAAGTCCCCATTTCGATAGTTAAGTAAACGTGTCAGTTGGCAGACATGTAGGGGGAGTTATTGATGAGTCATTTATATTTTACTGAATGTTGTGTCTAAAAGCGTGCATGGATTTGATCTTTCTTTGATTTTGTGTAATAAAACTCTCCACTATGGTGTCTAGCTGCTCTTGAGATATAGGTGTGGTTAGGCAAATATTTGTTTGACAGACAGTGGTGACTGACTATTTATTGAAGTTTATGTCTGATGGACAGAACTGGAAAAAGAGCAACACGCCAACTATGAATAATCTTTTGGAGCAAGTGTACAGACAGTGGTGTGTATTTGTGTAACGTGCATTATTGGCTTTCTGTGATTGCAGATGGTATGCTTCACCGGTCAATATGTTTTTAGACACACTAAAACTAGCACGCTTTCACAGACACAGCCTTTATCAGTGTGACCCCAGCACACAAACGCACACACTCACACCCAAGTCTTTCTCTCTCGCTCTATAAACGCATGACTTAGGGCCATGTTTTAAGAGGGAGATGGAGTGAGTGGAGAAAAGTAAAAGAGCAGCTGAAGTGAGCACCAATTTGCCTTCCAGCTTTTGAAGGGTTTTTAAGATGCTCAGCTTTCAGTCCATATAAGACATAGAGGAATGACCTCTTAAACCACTAACAAACTCAAAAACTTTGAATGTCTGCTCAACCCTAATGGTATTAACAGAATGCCATCCTTGCTTGGGCATTTGGATGTATGAAGTGGTAAACTCAATAGAAGGTGTAGAATTTAAGGAAAATGTATCCAATAAAACTTTTGTCGTTGCCGTTTTAAATTCACTCAAAAAAGGGAGTGTAACTTAGTTTTAAAAATTAGTGGGAAATTATGACAATAAAGAGTAGTTGATATAGAGGTAAGCCTTTTTCTTTGAATGAGGATTCGAATCCCACATTAATAAAACAAAAATGCAGCTGTCATGTGTATCTGGAGCATTGATATGCATTCGATTTTGCAATATCACTGGACATGCTGATAAAAGTTGGACAGGACAGGACAGAACATTGCTGCTCTATAACAAAATCCGCCACTTATAAACCACAGCAAACATGTATAACATTAAGTGAAATAGAAGTAGCAACAGATATTTTTTTTCTTGGTTATTGAGACATACATCCGAGTGTAAAGAACTATAGAGAAAAAAAAAAGATGTGGGCCGGGGACTTTTCTATCCATCGGTTGTTGATTGGATATTTGGATGTGGACATTGCACTCAGATATTAACACAAGCATGCAGTCGATTGTAGAGAAACAGGGTTTAAGCTGCCTGAGGTGACAAAGTGCGGCATATGTATACCAACAGAGAAGTCTGTCGTTTCATTGAGTGTTGATTTTAATTTTGATTTTGATTACACATTAGGAGGTCAAAAATATTTTTTTCAAATGCAACATGCATCGATGAGTCATTCACAATAAGTTATATAACACCCATTTACTAAATTGATCAGGCAAATCATTTGCATTTCATGTTGACATCAAATCTTCAAATTCCAGTGCTGACATTGCCATTCGTATCACTCACTAACAAAATGAAAAATCTTATTTTTGCTCATTTTCAAGAAAAGATGATTGAATATGTTCACCACAATGCACAATTCAGCTGCAGGTGAAAAATAGAAGACAAAGTAAGAAACAAATTGTACCAAAAAATGTAATTCAAGAAAGATAATGATAAAAATATATGATAGTTATTAGACAATGCTAGAAGAAAAATACAGTAAATATATAAAAATAATTTTTAATAGAAATAAGAATAAAAACTATAGGTATGTGAATTACCTTGGAAACTTTAAAAACCGACTTACACAGGCAATAATTAATTACACAAGTTAGTACTCCATATTTTTTTCCCCTGATTTATGCGCTCACTTGCCCACACTTATTCTAGAAACTATGAAACTATGGACAGATGGACAAATATTGCTATATTCTCTCTCTCTCACTCTCTCTTACCCTCTGAGTGTGTGATCTATTAAGATAGTCAGACAGGGGTTGACAGATACACAAAGGCTTCTGCAGTTCTATTGTGGTGGCAGCCTCACCATACAGTACTATCATTGTGTATGGCCTGCGGGTGGACTGTGTGTGTGTCTGTGTGTGTGTGTGTGTGTGATCATGGGATTTACACACTGCTCTGTGATGGATTACTCGGAGTGAGCAGATTATACCGGTATGACATTGATATATTGAGACATCCAGTGAGATTTTATTGCATTCAAAATGTGTGTGTGCGCGTGTATGCGAGCGGGTGGATGTATAAGGATTTTTGAGGGTGTAGAGCCACTTGTTATCACACGGGTGAATAATGACATCAAACTGCTCTCTCACACACACGTGTGCGCACACGCACGCACACACACTGGTACACACTGTATTGTAAAAACAGATGTTTTATAAGTTCCAATGCCCATGCATATATTAAACACATATTTTTGTTGTAATGTTTGTTTCAGCGAAAAGAAAAAAACAAGGTCTGGATATCTGAACATAATCATATGGAGAAAAAAACTGTTTGCATTTATGGGTGTGTTTGCTTATATAGATGAATTATAGGCCACACATATGTGTGAATGTTTGTGTGTTTTGGTTGGAGTGTATATTGAATTCCTGTCTTTGTGCTTTCTTGCTGTCATGGATACATGTTTTCGGGGTGTACGGTGGTCCATAGGAATCAAATGAGGCGTGAATAATATATCTCTTAATGACTTCATTCACATCAATAGCATTGACTCTAATAAACCTCCTGCCATGACTGGTGTGTGTGTGTGTTCATTCATGTGGCACTGCTGAAAGTAAACACATTTACGTGTGAGTTTTCATAGTTTTAAATTGAACTGTTGTGAAGTCAGGGGATTTTCCATTTATGCAAGTTAGTGTGTTTGTGTGAATGTGTATCTATGCATATTTGTTTTTACTGGCACATTTACATTCCTCTTTTGAAATTGTATGCATTATGGAGTGGAACATCATTCAAAGACAATCTAACAGACATACTTGTGTAGTAATTTGATCCCACAGTCTACAGGTTTCTCTGTTGGAGTTTGTTATTATGATTTAAAATGTCTGCATCTTTAGTGTTTGTCTGTACATGCTCAGATGTGTTTAACCATAACAGTGCCAGCATTTGCCTTTTTTTAGGCATATATACCATAGAAATACCACATTTTTAATAGTTCCATGGTATTTCTTTAAAGTATTGTATTCTTTGGCATAAATATAAATATGGTAATCATTAAGGACCATGATATAAAACAAATTGGCATGTTAGTTCATTATTACATTGTAATACATTTACAAAAATGCATACGAGTTCAGTTTGTTGTGTTCTTGACCTTGATGCGTGAATATCATATTCAGTTGTGTTTTCAGTGCCAGTGCCAGCATTAACTGTTTTTTTAGGAATATGTACCGTTGAAATACCATTTTTTGGATGGTAGTACCAAGGTGTTCTTTAAAGTATGGTATTCTTTGGCATACGTACTATGGTGCATGAATAATTAAATTAGCATGTTATTACATTAGTGTTACATTGTACTTTGTTTCTTAAAAGTGTCTTTGAGTCAAAAGACAGTTTGAAGATTACTGCAAGAGTTTTTGACTTGGACTTTGCGGTTTGCATCTCTACATTTTATTTGTATGTTTGCTTTGGCCCTCATGCTTGCATACGTAACCTTCTGCGTGTGTGTACAAGCATCTGAAATTGCAATAAGAAAATCCCATGACAAGAATTTCAACCACAAAGCAGGCAGGAAAAATGAGCGTCAATGAGAGAAAGCGTTTTTCAAAAATATAAAACACTGCGAACTGTACTAAAGTCATTGAATACATTCAAATGAGGCAGTAAATCAGTGTCTTTACGATCCCCCGAAGTGTCTATATGCGGTTTAGACATGAGGAATACTGCGCGGGACGGCAGAACCCTTCTGTGATGCTTTATGGCTTGGTCAGGCGTTAACAGAACCTTCCATTAGCCTTCAAACAAAATCTCCCTTCAACCATGATTATTTGTTCCCGATGAACTCGTATGAGAGTGGAATTATGGGAAAGGTCACACAGAGAGAGGGAGATGATAATGTTGACTGTGTTTTGTATGTAATGTAATCAGATATGTAAAGCTGACATCTTAACAGCTGCTCTGGGCTGAGTTTTATTGATTGGTTCATGGTGGTTTAGGCCGAGGGAAACTTCTGGTAAGGCTGACTTGCAACCTGCTATTACAAATGTGAGGCGCACACACACCCGTGCAAACACACACACAAACTGCGGTGATCGTTAAGCAGTAAATTATAGAAGGAAATCCTCGACGGCTGTATGTAATTCCCACTGGCAGATTGAGTGTGACTGGAAAACCACACCATCTCCCTCCTCTCTTTCTGTTCTCTATGAGATTTTCAATCTGTGTTTTGTAATTGTAGATTACCAAGAAGCTGAAGTTGGTCTCATATACTTACTCAATGTGTGCGTTTGAGAAACTGAATCTTAAAGCTCCAAAATCAACAGCTCTGACAGACACATCCTTAAAGTGACCCGCTGAAGAAATGGGCTTAACTCTGTGTGCCTGTGTGTGTGTGTGTGTGTGTTTGAATGAGTGTGGAAAGGACAGATGGACTCAAGCAGCTGTGTGTGTAGCCATTGGTCATGACTGAAGTTTGCGGGTGTGTGAAAGACAACATTGAGGCCTCGTCTGTATTTGAACAGGAATATTTCAGTTTGACTCACCCACACACACACACATACTGTCTGCTGGAATCGACGGCAAATAGCTACGAGACTCGAAACATCTTGAAAAGATTTAGAGAGAGAGAGAGGGGAAGAGAGGGGAAATAGAGTTACTATCTCCTGTCTTTCATCTTCAAGTGTTTCTTTGTCTCAATTGTTTCGATCTGTGTCGCTTAAAGAGAGAGAAAGAGCAACTGATAGACCGACAGAGGCAGAAAGAGAACGAGTCAGAGAGAATGGTACACAAGGAGACACAGACAGAGAGAAAACAAGTGGTTGTGGGAAAGTTGGTGGTTGTCTGTGTGCACCCACACTGGCACAATCAAATCCTGCTCTCTCACATAAACACACACACTGAAGTCTGACTGACTTTTTGACCCTGAACTCAATTTAGTGCTGGATGCACAATATTGTCATGATTATTCAACAACTTTAATACTGTAATTATTTTAATTAGCTTTTTTTATTTGCTCTAAAGAGTGTTTGTAGATTAGTTTCTCAATGTCTTGTGAGTTTATGAGAACATAAAACATAAATGCTAATTATGATGAATTATATAATAAGTAATTAAAAACAATCAATGATTAAATATCATTCTTTGGTTTATGCATTTAATAAAGCAGCACGAAACCATGCCTTGATTTATTTGATATTTATTTAGAATGTTCTTGTCTTTAAAAGCTGTTCAAGCCAGCCAGTATTCAAATGTAATTTTTGCACAATATAACTCACAAAAAAACTTTAAATGAATAAAGCAGAGTTTCCATTCTATTTGTTGAAGAGACTAAAATTGTCACTTTCGGTAAAGGAAATGAAGTTGTTGCCACTGGAAAAAAGAGCCTGTGGCTCTTTTAATAAATGTAATATATTACTTGCGGTTTAGTGCATACAGACAGAACGCTGTGACAATTTAGCTATCAGCTGCAGATGCTTTCTGTTTGGGTGCAAGTGTGTGAGAAAGTTCTGGTAAGTTAGAGTGGCCAGTCATTTTGATGATGACTTTGGCATTTCAGAATGACCAGAGCAACAAGTGAATTGAAAATGACTTTTTTTTTTATGCTCCTCTAGAAATGTATTTGATAAATGTATTTTAGTCTTCATACCTTAAAAGATGTCTCAAGCAAGCATATTTTTTTATCTAATATCCAGCATTTTATATGCAATATCTCATAGATATCCTACTGATATGTCACAGTCCTAACAGTTTCTTAAAACTGATTTCACTACTTGTCCTTTTACCATTATATTAATCTGGGTTTGTCAGTTCCAAACTTTAAGTGTAATTGAATTTCTTTGACTAGAACTTGACTAGTGCCCAATATTTCAGTGTGTGTGTGTGTGTGTGTGTGTGTGTGTGTGTGTGTGTGTGAGAGAGAGAAAAGGATGGCAGTCTGTGCCCTCAGAGCCAGGCTTACAAGACGAGTGCTGAATGCCTCCAGTTCATAAACACCTCGCTAATGAGCCTCTCAGGGGAGAGCAAATGATCAGCGCTCATTTCTTCACAGATCCCTCTAACATCTGCTAATGTGTGTGTGTGTGCGCATGACATTTTCATGGATGACAGGTGGTCTCCCCAACACCACTGGATGTAAAGAGAGAGAGAGAGAGAATGTGTGACGCACACATTCAAGCTCACAGAGTACTAATCCGTTTTCAGTGTTTTTATCAATGCACCTCGGCTGTTAGTGGAACCAAATTCCTTGTAGTAAGAGGAACAAACTCAAGTGACAAATTATATTAAAGTCGCAATGAAACGGAAGTAGCAACAACAGATCTTTTCTCACATATTTTGATGTGCGAATTAAATGGGTTTTGTAAAAAAAGAAAAATGTGTAGGTCTGGGACTTCTTTCTATCCATCAGTTGTTGATTGGATTTTGAGATGTGGATGTTGCGCTCCAAAATGACTGTGGGCTTGCAGTCGATTTTGTAGTGGCTGGGTTTAAGCAGAAAATTCCAGCATACGTCACGAGAGAAGGTCTGGAAGATCCAGTTTTGACATTTTGATGAAACATTATGAGATAAAATAAAAAATACATAAAAAAATAAAAAATAAACGCATGGATATTCACAACAAGATCTATAACATGCATTTACAAAATAGATATAGTGTGAATTTTCATGTCATTTTAACCTCAAATTTGTCATAATATTTACTCAAAATTAAATGTAAATTTGTATAGCAAACATTTAAAAAGAGAAATTGCTCAATATCTATTTACATGGATGTTGGTAGATTTAAACGTATTCAAGGAAAATGCCAAACAGGAAGCCAATAATAAAAAGCCAATCATTTCAAAATGGTCAAAAATCAGCCAATGAATCTGTCATTGTGTATGTAACTAAAGTGAACCTGATAAGGAATGTAAAAAAACAAAAACAAGAATGTGAAAGAAAGAAAAATAACTTGAAAAATGGTGTACAAATGCAGAATTCATCATCTTGGGCTTGTACCGGCCATACGCGCATTGGCAATCGATTGAGAGACTCATCAGGGACAGTTTCACCCTGGCTCAAACTAAAAATCTCTACACTTGCCGCCTGAGTGAAATAAATGTTTTTGATGCTGTCCTAGCAAATCCAAACACTTTTAGCTCCGATGTTTGTGTGCTTATCATGCCATTTGGGGAGATAGCATTGTTTCTTGTTCGTCATACTGGCGGTGATTTAACGTTTGCTATCAAAGGCTAAAGGATGTGATCTGTTTCTCTCTCTCTCTCTCTCTCTCTTTGCACTCATTCCTCCCTATCAGTTCACTCTTCCCTCTCTTTCCTTCCTTCTCTTCCTCTCTGTATTTGTCGAGCACTGTGTGGCAAGGTACATTTTTTTAGAATTTCTAGGTTTATTCCACCACAAACTAGCATATAAACAAAATTAATAATTTTTTTAAAAGTGTTGTTTTGCTCATCCACAGTGCATAGAAAAGGAAATACACAAAATGTGTCCATGTAAAGCAGCAACAAAAGACAAAGCAGAGGGCTTTTGCCAAGCAATCGGTTACTTAAAGTCTCGGGGCCCAGGACAAAATGTTAATCGGTGGGCCCCCTCTTCCAATGAGAAGGCTATAGCATAGTGCACTTTAGTGGGCCCCCCTCGTCACGGGGCTCGGGGCAACATTCTCGGTAGCCCATCCCCCAGCTACGGCCCTGGTTGGCGTTGGACAGAACTTTTGCTTAGTTGTCCTACTATTTCCTGAGTCCACTGGCCTTTCAAGTCAGTTTAGACTACAGGACGAAAGTCACATCGCATTATCAAAATTCATCAGCCAAACATATATACATATACGTTTTATAATGTGTGTCTCCCCCCCCCCCCCCCGACCAGAGCTATGTTAAAATATATAGTAAATCACTAACTATACACTTTATTACCCTTCTATCATTTTTAATTATTACATTTTTTTATTACATTTTTTTATTAATATTTAGTTGTTTTATTAAATATTAATATATTTCTGAGTCATTGACATCTATAATATCTTTACAAGGTTAATGGACATAAGTTAACCTAAACAAAAACACCTAGTGTACTTAGTGTCTGTGTATGGTTGTCCATGCTGGTAAGATTGCACTGCCCCCTAGTGGATGAAGATGTCATCCATCACTGCGGATACATCCAGACAAATGTGTGTGTTTGAGTGAATATTTTTGATATTATAAATACCTGTCTGTCTCCCTGGGATTTTTCATTTAAATCCTGCTGCTCTGTGATTGGTGCTGTCATGTGCCAGTCATGGAAATGACAGGCATCTAGATGAATAGAGCCCTCAACAGACAGACTGGCCTGACCTCGACACACACACACACACACACACACACACACACACACACACACACACACACACACACATAAACGTTGCTTTATTACGGTCAGTGTCTAGTTTTTGGAGACTGAGTGTCTGTGTCCCATTATGATTGACGGCTGAGGAATTTGACTGACAGGTCTGGCTAGCTGAACTAGCTTTTCACAGTCTGTAAGGGTCCCATGCTGTGTGTGTGTGTATGTGTGTGCGGCTGTACGTCTATAAATGAGAGGATTGTCTTTGAGGGTCTGCTTTGCGTGAGGGAAGACACTTCATTAAAGTCACCCCCTACTGAAACGCACACACAGGAACCCGCACGCATGCATGGGTGCAAAGGTCAACCTTTGAGTACCCCTTGAACGTTGAATCATGTGACCGGGGCTTAAAATCTGATCATGTGACCCCATAAAAAAATTGTTTCGGTTGTGGCTATTATGATCATTTATATTCATTTAAATGAATGGTCATAATTAGTGCAGGTGGGCTCTTCATAACTCTTTATGCTCATTCCTAGTGTATGAAAACAGTGAGAGATAGAGGAATAAGTCATTGATTAGATTAGTTAAACTTCTCTCAGTGTTTTATTGCGTTACATGAGGTATTTTTGTCCATCAGCAGGTGAAAAGAAAGAGTGAAAGTGACAGAAAATGAAGGACAGAGACCAAGAATAAAGCAAGGATTAAGCTTCTGTTAGTTTTTGTTCAATTATTGAAAAGAGGAAGAGAGCGAGTGAAGCACTTCCTCTGAAGGTGTGCAGAGGTCATCATTCAACCCTCTTACTCTCTCTTTTATTCTCTGTTTCTTTCTTAGCTCTCGATTCCCTCCTGGGTGTTCCACTCTATGCTGCCACTGAAGTTTCTGTGTGTGTGTGTGTGTGTGTGTGTGAGCCCTCACTAGTTGTCAAGCCCACCTCCCACCATGTCTTTGTGTGTGTGTGTGGTGCTTTATTTCGATGTAAGTCACCCTGATAAAATGGGAACAGTTTTTTTAATTGTTTTGTTTCAATGGTTTGATTGCCTGTGCCTGAATTCATCTCGCTCTCATCTGGGTGACAGCTGGAATGTTTGTACTGTAATCCAGACGTACGTTTGATCTCATAAATGCGCACGCAGACCGGTGTCGGTGTCCTGTACAGACGCAGATGAACCTGATTAAAGACAATTCCCATTCAGTTCACGCTCAGGTCATGTCAGGATGACATTTTTAAAGAGCACTGAAGACTTAACCATGTCTGTTTAAATGTCTGCTCTCTGATGCCTAAAGAACCAGGGACTTCAGTTAGAAATGTTTGTTCAGTCTCAACATAACTGTTTGCATGAGAGTTTGCTGTGTGTGTGTGTGTGTATTTTTGTTGCATTTTCTTCTTGCAGAAGTTATATTTTTAACTCTGTTCTCATTCTGTTGGTTTCCGTCCTGCTTTCTTTTTCTTTTGTTGTTTATTTTCTCCCGCTGACAGTGCCTGCATATGTCCATGAATCTTTTGTGTGTTATTTGAACACAAGGCTATTAGTTATGTGTAGGTTTCACACTGGAGGATTTTGCTAAAGTGATCAATTATATAATTCCTTCATTTTTTCTACTCTCTTCTCTTTGTCCTCTTTTTCATATTGACCATATTTATCTAAAACGGCTGTTTGAGACAAATTGTAGTAACCATAAAGTGTTTATTTTGCTGTATAATGAAATCATTAGTCTTCGCCTCTTCTATCAGTCTTAGATTTTGTCATTATTTACTCACCATCATATCATTCTAAACCTGTATGATTTTCTTTTCTCTGTGGAACACAAAAGAGGATATAATTTAATGCAGTTATGGGGATTGGAGCCACACAAAAAACAAAAAACAATATGAAAGTATCCTAAAAGACATCTGTCTCAGCTCTCGGTGATGTGTTCGTAGCATTGTCTGATTCATAAGCAAAACATTATTTTAATATTTTCAATTTCTCCCTCTACGGGGGGCCTGGAATTTCCAGGGGGCCCCAATAATTCTCACAAATATTTACATTTAGTTATTAACATAATCTTTATTAAAATCCTAAAAACACTAAAAATAGCAATGTACAACATTCAACTGACATCAACATTTTAGTTATTTATTTATAATTTATTTGTATTACAACAGATGTACCATGATGTACATACTAGCCTATATATGAAGGCCTTTGAATATTGAATACAGAGGGGTCTCAGTGTCAAATAGTTTAAGAACCACTGAATGAATCTGTCTTATTTACAAAATCAGACTGATCTTGTTCTCGCTAAACAGCTCACTGGAGGAAATTATCAACTTTAATTTCATATGGCTTCAGAAGACTTGGAGTATAGAACACAAATCATATAGACCATTTTTATGATACTTTAATGGTGTTATTTGATTGAAAGCTCCAGTTCCCATTTACTGTATTGTTATGCCATGCATTTCTATTTTGTGTTCTAAAGAAAACCATACAATTATGAGTAAATTATGACAGAATTTTGACAGTTGATGTCTCACAGTCTGCCTTTGCTTTTGTCATATACACAACAACCAGAAAGGGGAACAAATGTAATTTGTTACTTGTGTACTTTCCAATTTAAATAGAACTTTAGATAATTAAATATATATCTGTCTTCATAACTGCTAATGATTGTTCGTGTTCTCTTTCTCTATTTGACAGTGACCTGAGTGAAAATCAAATCCAGGGGATTCCCAGAAAAGCATTCAGAGGAGCTACTGAGATCAAAAACCTGTGAGTTTTCTGTATCTATGTGTGAAATAGAGCGAGAGAGAGAGCGCTTTGAATTAATGATTGTGTGCTTTAATGAGATGCCCAGGCAGAATGACCATCTCACACACACACACACACACTCATACACAGAGATGGGAGGAGTGGGCAGTCCAGGTAGACAATAGTGGAGGAGAACACAGCAGACAGAGTGAGGAGGCTGCAAAGTCAAGAACAGTAATTGGGGGAGAAAGAAAGAAAGACTGTGACAACAAAATGAGTGAGAGCAAAGAAAGACAGATTGAGGAACAGGGGAGTGAAAGATGTATATTGATTATTAGTAAGGAACAGTGTTTCTGAGAGTGTATTACTCTATTACGATAATCATTTAACACGAAAGAGAAGAACTTCAAATATTTTCTCTCTATCTTTTTCCTCTCTCAGGCAGCTGGACTACAATCAAATTTCCTGCATTGAAGATGGAGCGTTCAGAGCTCTGCGGGACCTAGAAGTACTGTAAGTGCACTGCGTGTGCGTGTGTGTGTGCGTGAACTTGGGTGATTGTCTTCTGTTGAATTAAAGCCACAGCAGAGATCTTTTCAGATATCGAGGTCTCTTTAGACTTGGGTCAAAACTGGGCAAAACCGATTTTGGGACTGTTCCAGAAACTTTGTTTGATTTTAAGATTGGAATTGAGATTAGAAAAGTGTATATTCATGTTAAATTGGTATGGATTTCTATGTATGTAGACTGCATGCTGTGTGTCTGGCTGTCAGATCATGCCTGTATGGTGTTGAATAAGTGTATAAAACGCATATCTGCTTTTGAAAGTGGGATTAGTGGAATAATCCTGTTAGAGAAAATGGAATCAAGACAGATAAATGGGATTGTGTCAGATTATTTTACTAGGATTATTTTGATGCTTTGTGACAAATGGACAGATGAGGTTTTAGGAGCATATAACCATACACATGCATGGAGGCACACTGATATATTGCAAAGAAATATCAAATCAACATTATACATTTGTGTATGGAATATTGTAATAGGACAAAAAATAAAAGGACAGTTCACCCCAAATTCTGTTATCACTGAATTGGGACACAAAAGGAGTTATTTAGCAGAATGTCTAAGATGCTCTTTTTTTTATACAGTGAAAGTAGATGGGGACCAGGGACAGCTGTGGTCACCATTCACTTAAATTGTTTAGACTTGCTTGGAAATTTAGCTTCCACACAAGCTAAAAAGTCATTTGGGTTTGTATATGTTTGTCATCTAAATAGGTCTATAAAATGATTATTATCTTTCCCTGTCTTTGTTTCACAGCACACTGAATAACAACAAAATCTCTCGCTTGTCTGTGGCCAGTTTTAACCACATGCCCAAGCTCAGAACATTGTGAGTACCTCTCTCTCTCTCTCTCTCTCACACACACACACACACACACACACACACACATACACTCAAACTGCTTTAAACCAGTTCTTCAGACTGTCGTTGGTTATCCAGCACTTATCATGCTGGCCCTTAATACGTGTGATTATGGGGTAATAAGGTGTAATAACTGTATTAATATGTATGTTTCATTAGCATACATTTTGTATATTGGAGTCCTTTGTGTGTGATCATGATTTAATCCCATTTACATGATGAGCTAAAATTGCTATATCAGTATTCTGGTCCTTGTTAGCTGAGCGTCAGCAATAGATGATGGAAAGAATGACCGGTGAATGACAAGATGAGAAGGACAATGGCCATGAAGCATAGGCTAGTGTGAAATGCCAGTCATTGTTATTGTTTACTTGCACTAAAATTGAAAGTAAAACTCCAAATCAAAAAATGACAGTGAATTCAAAATATTAATAAATATTAGTATATAAATAATAATAACACTGTTACCATAGTTACACATTCCATAGAAAAAAGAAGTGGTAGGGGTTACATGTTTTTATGTTAAATGTGTAAAAAAAAACAATTAAAGTAAAAATCCCAAATTGTATTTTTTTCCGCTATTCTGTAGAGTTGTTAAAAATCATGTAGTCACAGTGACCTTATTTTGCAGATTTAATTATATTAATTATATTCAATTATTTATATTTTCTGCAGGCAAAATTTAAGGTATCAAATTGATAATTAATATTACGTTAAAGCACTATACCTGGTGAAACTTGAAATGTTTGAAGTGCAGTGTTCTTCTGCATTTCAGTGCAACAAAGTAATTTAATCATTCTCGCTTGACCCAAAATATTCAAAAGCCTTTCCAAGGCCCATTGGTAAGGAAAGAATTCTGGAGAGAGAGATCACAAGAGCAGCCCATTTCAGTGCTTTCTCTAGCTCAGTTCAGTGTGAAGTTGATCCTATGTCTCTATGATGATTTCTGCCATGACAATATAAACACATCCTCTTCTGTCTCAACACATCCTCTACTGCCATCATGTCATGATAAAAAAAGATAATTGGCTTATTACATCAGGCTTGTACAGTCAGTTACAACTAAACATGGTTTGAGTTTGTTTGTAACATTAATCATGTAAAGGGATGGACTCTTAAAGGTGCTGACCGCACAGAAACACCAGAGTTTGCGCGTTGTTTGCAAGTACAAGACTGTAATTAATTAACATGAAACTGTTTGATGCAAAGTCGATAACACTAACACACACTCTCTCACACACATGCACATCAGCTTAGACTGCCAGCGGACCCTCAAATGACTCTTTCTCTCACACTCTCCATCTCTCTAGTCGTCTGCACTCTAATAATCTGCTATGTGATTGCCATGTGGCCTGGCTCTCTGATTGGCTGAGACAAAGGCCCCGCCTTGGCCTCTACACACAGTGTATGGCCCCGCCCTCCCTGAGGGGCCACAACATTGCTGAGGTTCAGAAGAAAGAGTTTACGTGTACAGGTGAGTTTGTGTGTGTTTGTGCTGTTTTATTTATGTGGCTTGTTGATAGGAGATAAGGGATTTTGAGGATAAAGAGACTAAATACATGTATTTGCTGTTTTGTTTTGTCAAAGC
This sequence comes from Tiaroga cobitis, assembly GCA_030578255.1. NCBI lineage: Eukaryota > Metazoa > Chordata > Actinopteri > Cypriniformes > Leuciscidae > Tiaroga > Tiaroga cobitis. Next base: position 18,754,764 of record CM060591.1, read on the forward strand.
TTTCATATTCTGTTAATTTTTCGGCTGTTCTCTTTCTTTGCTCATGCTTTCAAGACTTCAGTGAAGGCAAGTTATTTGTGCTGAAATCACATGGACAAAAAAGTTTCTTTACATCAATTTGCATTTGGTTGCAATATGCATTCCACAACATTTTTGCTTGAGAATATTTTAATGTATTTAATTCAACCTTCAAACTCAACCTTCCTTTGTGTAGCTCATACCTCTACATCCCGTCATCTCTTTTTATGTGTGTTTTAGGGCCCCAGTCACACTCGTCCTGTAGTGTTCTGCAGTGTCCTGAGCTGTGCACCTGCAGTAATAATATAGTGGACTGCCGGGGGAAAGGACTGACTGAAATACCTACCAACCTGCCAGAAACTATCACTGAGATGTGAGTGAGGAGCAGACACACACACACACACACACACACACACACGCACGCACGCACGCACGCACACACACACACACACATACACACACACACAGGTTCGCTATCTTTGTGGGGATTCTCCATAGGCATAAAGGTTTTTATACTGTACAAACTGTATATTCTATCCCCTTACACTAACCCTAACCCTAAACCTACCCATCACACACATTTTTACATTTAAAAAAAAAAAATAATTCTGTATGATTTATAAGCTTGTGTACCCATGGGGACCTCAATTTAGGTCCCCACAGTGACTCGAGTCCCCACGAGTCTGTGTGCATTCGGGTTTAAGTCCCCACCAGGATAGAAAAACATGTATTCACGCACACACACACACACACACACACACACACACACACACGCACACACACACACACACACACACACACACACACACACACACACACACACAGATTATGTTCATATGTCTTCCTCAGTCTTCTGTTTGAGTGTAATGGTGGATTTGCCCCCTTTTTGACAGATGCAACTTCCACATTCCACACACATACACAATGAGGGTTGTATCTGTATCAAATATTTTAACTACGGAGGCCATGCTGAAGTCATGCACATTAATTCAGTGTGGAAATGGATTTATTTTATCAATGGAATCTCTTCTGAGGGCCAACGCTCTGCCAATGGGGTCTGGATTGAGACACCACATCTTTTTTTAACTGTTGTGCCTCTCACTGCCAGGGTCATTGTCTATCTTTTTTCTTCCCATCTCTCTCTGTCTGTCATCCCCTCTGAAAGCTGCTTGCAGGGCCTTGGCAGATGAGTCGGATTATCTCATTTGGCTTCGGTTGAATGAAATGTGTGTGTATGTGTATGTTCGTCCACCTATGCGGGGGCCTGATTTTCATGCTCTGTCAACTTTGGAGAGCTTATCTGATTTATGACATATTTACTGTCAAAGAGAAGAACAGATTTCTAGAGAGAGCCAGCGAGAAGGAGAGATGTTATAAATAAGCATTGCATTAAGTTGAATGCTAGAGTACTGAATGAATAATATATTTATGATTCATAATTAATTTTTGCAGCCTTGACTTGGCAGGTGGGAAAATTACAGCTGATGTTGATTTATATTTTATTGCACTAACATAATATCCATCTTCAATCACATTTTTGCATTTAACAAAAAGTTAATTAGCTTAAGTGTGTAATTTTTACAATGCTAAAATGTTTTCTTTTCAGGTTTTTATTTTAATTTGTGTGTGCAAGTGTCTTTGGTTAAAGGGTTAGTTCACCCAAAAATGAAAATTAAGTCATTAATTACTCACCCCCATGCTGTACCAACCCCGTAAGACCTTCGTTCTTCTTCGGAACACAAATGAAGATATTTATGATTAAATCTGAGAGGTTCATGACTGCTACATAGGCTCCCTAAGGGAATGAATCCTGACGGCCCAGAAAGTCAATGAAGAAAATGTTTAAATATTCCATGTCGCAACAGTGGCTCAACTATAAGTGGCTCAACTATCTCGCGCATGCGTCGTGGAAATCTCTTGAAGTCTCGTTTCAGGCCTACAAGGAAGAAAAGGAATAGTCGAATAAAGTCGTTATTTTTGTTTTATTTCCGCACAAAAAGTATTCTCGTCGCTTGATAAACTTATAGTTGAGCCACTGTTGCGACATGGAATATTTAAACATTTTCTTCATTGACTTTCTGGGCCGTCAGGATTCATTCCCTTAGGGAGCCTATGTAGGAGTGATCCAGCTGTCACATTTAATCATAAATATCTTCATTTGTGTTCCGAAGACGAACGAAGGTCTTACGGGGTTGGTACAGCATGGGGGTGAGTAATTAATGACTTAATTTTCATTTTTGGGTGAACTAATCCTTTAAAAGCAGTCTTAAGTAAAAGCAGCAGTTTTGGTTTACAGTTGTAGAAATACAATAGTTAGCCATCAGCCATGCAATGAAAAAATAACATATTAGTAAAAAATAAAACAGGTGATTGTGAGGAAAGCGTTTGAAATAAGAAATAAAGTAATTGCAAGATGTAAAGTTGCTATCATGTAAAATACAACAGCCTGTATATGAATGATATAACTCAAGTCTTCATCCTATCCTAAACAAGTACTGTTCTTTTAGGGTAGATGTGTTTTCTTTATAAATACTGAGTGCACTTTCCAGGCAATGTTAAAATGTCAGTGTGTTTATAATTCAATTTTCATGGAGCAGATATTCTGGATTTGTTCTTAGCAGACATGGGCACTGCCTCAAACTGGAACTAGCAAACGGACACAGATGCTACACTGTGATTAAAGTCATCCCAGAGATATGAACATTAATCTTACATTTGTGCCTGTCACATTGGTTTTCCTCATCTCTTTCTCTTGGTTCCCCTCTTATTGTATTAAATTTCTCTAATATAAAAACAGATTTTAACTAAAAAACATTGTCCAAGATTACAAAAAACGAAGCATTCAAAATCTTCACATTTCTTTCGGTTTTCTGGCCCAACATCCCCCATAATTCTCATACTCTTCCAATAACTCCTCAAAAGTGCTGTCAGTGCCCATCATTTTCCAGTTACCCTCACCTTTTTGAGATTTGAATTATTCCCTCTGCAATGTTCCTTCAATTTGTTGATCTGCTTTATTCTCTCTGTTCACAGTCGACTGGAGCAGAACTCCATCACCATTATTCCGCCAGGAGCATTCTCACCTTACAAGCGGCTGCGGAGAATGTGAGTGTGTGTCCGTGAGAGAACACATACATACACAATCACACAAAAACACACTTATTCCTTATCTATCTCTAATTTTCTTCTTCTTTTCAGAGATTTGAGTAATAATCAAATAACTGAATTGGCTTCAGACTCCTTTCAAGGTCTCCGATCTTTGAATTCTCTGTGAGTATATATATATATATATGTGTGTGTGTGTGTGTGTGTGTGTGCGTGAGAAGAGAATGTAAGAGTTATATTAAGCTTCCATCATTCTTTCAATTATTGATGATCTGACTCATTCAAGCTTTTAGAGGACAGAGCAGATAAATCCCTGCAGGGTCTGAGTCAACCCAACCACCATTCAAATATACAGGACACCTGTCATTTGAATAAATAACAACTTTTAAAGGCAACCTCAGTCATTTTCTCTCTTTACATACAATACACAATAGTACTTTCAATCCCATCTCATGAGAAAACAAGTCATTTACGAGATGGCGATTTTGTTTGAATTTTTACAATGTGATTCGTTTTAGAAAAAAAAGTATGACAATTCCAAGACACACTGAAGAAGGCCTGAGAGCTGAAACGTTTGTGCTTTCCTCCGTGTGTTAAATAAAATAACAAAAGATTTAGAATTTTGAGCGAGAATCACAACTGAATTTTTGATGTAATTAAATAGATTCACACACATAATGAGACAATATACGAGACAAGAGAGTGCGGGGTAAACAACAATGTTGAACTGAATTCCAAGACAAATGACATTAATAAAAAAAATTACTGCACCTTTAAAGAAGCATTGTACTGTATATGGCTATATAGCCTTAGAATATAAACACACTAATATAAGCCCTTTCTCTAATCTATTAAGTTATTTGTTTTGGCCTGGTATTTTCAGTGTGCAAATGTGCATATATTTTTTTAGGGGTTGTGATGTATATGTCCTACTTGCTTGGTCTCTGTATTTTCTTTGGTTTACTTCACTGACCGGGTTCCAATGAGCCAGAACTTAGTGGGCGGAACAGTTCTCCCTCTCTCTCTCGTTCCCCTTGGACCAGCCTCTTAGGAACACCAGCCAACCATTTAAAATCTGTCCTCCTAAAAAAATACAACTTCAAGCCAGAAGAGTGATCCAATGTGTAACATAAGCGAACACACACATGCAAGTCCTGATATGACATCACTTAATGAAATACTTCAAATGTAGGCTCAGACAGAATTTGCAGAGGCTTTTTTTTTATATTTTTGATGAAATCTGTGGTATATTTCTCAAGATAAATTGAGTGTGCTACACACTGATTCGTAGCTGAAAGCATTATTACATAAGGACAAATATTTAATGAATAAACATACAAGAGCACAACTTTGTGCAACTTTGTGAATGACAGACGTTCAAAATCTGCAGAGCTTTCTGTGTGGGCCTGCACATATGTTGGATAGCTACAAATAGCCAAAGCCACAATGCCATTATTCATTCTGAAATAAAAATGCCAAGAATTTTTTAGCCCTGCATGGCTCTTACAGATTAGTCTTGAATTTCCCAGTATTCCTCACCCATTTTTACAACAACCTCAGCTTGCGCATGGTTATGGACCATTAAGATAAAGTAATGAATATGAGCCGTAATTGATATATTCATCATAAGAAGATTATTGTGCACATGTTTTTTATGATTTTACCTCATGAATCTGGGTCCACATGATTTTGTTTGTGTTTAAATATGATTCGTAACTGGTTACACTGGGTTGATTTGTGGTGGTACATCGTGTGCTCTGTTTAAGGATCAATTTCTGATGAATGGGTGTGTGTGTGGGTGGGTAATGGACATCTTTAATCTTTGCTTTTATTTAATGTTCCCTTGTCTTTCAGGGTTTTATATGGGAATAAAATCACTGAACTTCCCAAAGGTGTTTTTGATGGACTATTCTCAGTGCAGCTACTGTGAGTAATGCACATTCTGTGAATTTATGCTTGAAAATGCCATGAAGGCAGGGCGTTTATTTCTGTGTGTGTGAAGCATTGCTTCAAGTAAACAGTCAATAATAAAGGAAGAAAAAGCTGATATTGTTCTCTTTGTAATGGCAATATTGTAATTTAAATGAATAATAATGACCTACTAAAAAGTGGCAAGACTATTAGGTGACATTTCTACTCAGATATTTTGGCACAAAGCTTAAAATAACAAAATAACAAAATAATTGTATTTCTGTATCAACTTGGTTCTGAAGTTCTAGTGACATCACTATAAGATCAACAGATATATTGGCTCAGTATAAAAACAAAAGATGTTCACACCATGATAGAACAAAACAAACGTCTGTGTGTGTTTGCACTGTGAGGATAGGACTGTAAGCTTCACCCATTCGCCTGATGACAGACAGCACAACTGGACATACATTCACACACATACCACACACACTTCCGCTGTGTGTGCGTGTTGGTGTGAGGAGTATGTTTAGGAAATGCTTGTTAATCCAAGTATTTATAGGGGTTTAACAAGACCATAAGCATTTGGTGGTACTACATAACATTACAACCACACATGTGCTCAGACTATTTTGAAAGTTAATATAGATAGACTCTTGCAGACTTTAAAAATTATTCTGAAATAACTATCACAAAAAACTCAACTCACATTTGTGTATGCTCACAAATATAAAAGTGTGGTGCCAATAACTTAAGCACACAGAAATTTTTATTGATTTGCAGGAGATGCAGAACATACATTCTGTTTATATGAGAGCTGCTTTGTAAAATAAAGCCTCTGTTTATTCACAACTTTGTTCTCCCATAAGGCACTGTAAATGAGTCTGGAAACCACAGGGATTTTTTTTTAAGTCTCACTCAAATGTTTGTCTATAAATGTTAATCTATTTGTAAATGCCATTTATAATATCTCAATTTAATACGCATGTATAGATTTTCTGCTTGCCTGAGAGATTTGTGTAAAATGTCACATGCAAATGTTTATCCCAACAGATTGCTAAATGCGAACAAGATCAATTGTTTGCGTGTAGATTCTTTCCAAGACCTGCAGAAACTAAATGTTCTGTCGCTTTATGGCAACAAACTCCAGACCATTGCAAAGGGGACCTTCTCTTCTCTCCGAACCATCCAAACTCTGTGAGTAACATTCATTGAAAAATGAGTTATTGACATTCTACTGTTAAGATTTCAGAAAAAAAAAAGATAAGACAAAGTAAAAAATATGATTTTGCAAACATCTCTTTATAATGCCATATTTACTTTTTATACGATTGTCACACAATGATAATATGTCTGTAAGCATGAAAATACATTGCTGCCTTTATATTGTTGGAAAGTTGGTCACTTGGATCATTATTTTTGAGGGAACCCTGGTATAGAATATTAGGGCCAATACAGTCATATTTCAGGCTGATCAGTAGATTGGGAGTAAAAATGTGAATGTACTTTTTTGGTTAGTCAAGAAACTGCACACGTTGATATGCCCCATATCACCGTCATTCACAATTTTCTTCAATTTTTTTCCTTCATTTTGTTTATCAGTCATCTGGCCCAGAACCCCTTCATGTGTGACTGCCATTTGAAGTGGTTAGCTGACTACCTGCAAGACAACCCGATTGAGACCAGCGGAGCTCGATGCACCAGTCCCCGCCGCCTTGCTAACAAACGCATCGGCCAGATCAAGAGCAAGAAGTTCCGCTGTTCAGGTACATACACACATGCACATTGGTATTTGCATATACGTGTAATTATCGGTCGTTTGCCAGACTTGCTCACAGACGCTAAGTCAATTGATCCTGCTCTTCCTGTCTGCTCCCAACAGTGGACTTCGGTCTCAGTGAGAATGTATGTTGTTAATGGTGAAAACATCTTAGTCAGCTTTCACTTATATAGACATATACACAGTTCCAAGGGTCTCAGCATGAGTTATTTTCTCCTGTCTACGCAGATTATGAATCAGAATGCAAATGTGTGCGTGTGTGGGTATTATTAGTTTACTGTCTGTCAGCTGAGTATTGATCGCTGTGGGGTTATAAATGAGCAGGATTTCTTGATCAATATTCATATTCATTTATTGATCTACACACACAGCTCTCCTCTCAGTTCTCTGTATATCTTTTTTTGTATAGCTAAAGAGCAATACTTTATACCAGGTATGTTCAACTGCTAAACATTTTTTTCTGTGTGTGTACTACATAAAATCCTTTGGACACTAATGCACGCAAATCACACACACATTATAATGTAGATAGAAAAAAACTTTTGTGCACCAAAAGTTCCTGAGATTTTTGCTGTGGAAGAGCTGCTTACAATTGTGCTGTATTCTTGTGTAGCACATAGTCAATGACAATGTTATTTTTTGTCAGAATCTAATAATTATTTACTCTCTAATTTATAATAAAAAAAATACATTAAAATGCCATTCATACACACAATGACTGGAATATAACTATTCTATTATGAACCTGGTTTTATTTTGTTGATTAAAATCCAGTTTGTCTTTTGTCTTTAAAATAATAAAATTCTTGAACTGAAAACTTTAATTAGTTTAGCATTTATCTTATATTTTATGTCTTACATATACACTACCATTCAAATGTTTGGGGTCGGTTAGATTTTCTTTGCAAGAAGTTTCATATGCTCACCATAATTTATTTTTAATTTCATATATTTTTAATGTAATTATTCCTTACATTTTCAGCAGCCATTACTCCAGTCTTCAGGGTCACATGGTGCTTCTGAAATTATTTTAATATGCAGATTTGGTGCTTAAGATATATTTCTTAAGATTAGAAATATATCTATTATTAAAAATTATAAATGATTATAAATAAATTATTTTAATATGCGGATTTGGTGGATATTTCTTAAAGGAACACTCCACCTTTTTTTTAAATAGGGCTTATTCACATTCTTTCCTATATTTAGATATGTGTGCAAATGCATTTTTGTCTCAGTGCATGCATTGTTTTAGTTTGACAGGGTCGGCGCTAGCTTAGCTTAGCACAATGAATGGAATCCTTTGTTGCCAGCTAGCATGTCCTGAGTAAAAGTGATTAAAAAAATAAACAAACCCACGTAATTACTTCTTGTGGCCTGCGTATTCACAACGAGTACAAATAGCGATGCAGATTAACACTAGGCGATTTCCTATGCAGATATTGACGTGGGACTATATTAGGGGGAAGCACAGGCGAAGCACTGCTGCTTAGGCGAAGCACTGCTACTTGGGCGCAGAGATATCACGCAACACATGAAATCCCACCACTTCCATAAACATACCGGCGTTCAACGCGTCAAAAAAACAGAAGAAGAACATACCGGCGTGACCTGCATCGAGTGTCTTCGCTTTAGGACTATTTATTTTGAGAACATGGTAATGAAGGTGAGTACTGTCTGCAGGATGCATCAGCGCCGTGAAATCCTCGGTAGCTGTGACACAACTGCGGGCACGCTCATCTTGATCTGACGCGTTGAGCCTGGTCATCGATGGCAGTAACTGGTCCCACTCTCCACAGCACAGACACTCTATTTCAGTCGGCATAGGTTGGCATATTCCCCCACATTCACACCACCAGTTCATGTTGGCTCTCATCCTCATGTCCTCAGGCTGTTGAGCGATCTCAACCTCCTCCTCCTGTCGGTCTATTTCTAAAGCACGCAGCTCCTCTTCTGTAAACTCCGGTTCAAATAGGTATGGCTCTGGCTCTTGACTGTCTGAGAAGTCACAATCTTCGTCTCTCACAAAATCAGCCATGTTCATCGCCAGTCATGTACTGTAAGGAAAATAGTCAAGCAAAAATGCATTTGCACACATATCTAAATATAGGAAAGAATGTGAATAAGCCCTATTTCAAAAAACGGTCAAGTGTTCCTTTAAGATTAGAAATGTATCAATGTTAAGAACAGTTGTGCTACTAATATTTTTGTGGAAACTGTGATACATTCAATATTCTCTGATGAATAGGAAGTTCAAAAATTAGCATTTATATGAAATATAATATAATATAATATATAATAATATACTTTCTTTAAAAAAAACTTACTGAACCCAAATGTTTAAACTCTCTCTCTCTTTATAGGCTATACAAATATATTTTACAACTTTTTGAATGATCTGTACACATGTATTCAGGCCAGGGTGTGTATGAAATGACATTTGTATAGTAATTAAATTCAAGCTATTCTTAAAAATTTTATAGAGTTGTTTAAAACCAAAAACCAATATGAATACAATGAGTTTATTTTTAAGAACTTGGCACTTGTGTATTAAACTAAATTACTAATACAGTATGGTGGCTTTTACAGTAATTTGTTAGATGAGCTAACAAACAAAGTCTAATGTTCAGTCTAATGCTAATTTGTTGTCACCAGCCTGATCAGTGTCACTGTTGCTGTGCGCATGCTCACAAATTGCACACGGTGGCATGGATCTAAAAACACGGGTTTTCCAACATTCGTCAGTGTGTGTTTGAATGTTTGTGTATTACATATTCTCTCTCTTCCTTTCTCGCACACACACTCAGGGATTCATCATATCAATAAGTGTAAGTAACTGACACAAAACCAGTAAGACGTCATCCAACAAGCCCCTCCCCCTCAACCTCAACCCCAGCCAATCACAGACCAGGAACCCAAATATATGTGAAAATGTGCTCACAGGTTTATTGAGCACACGATGTGAATTGAATGTGTCTGTGTGTGCGTCTGACTGTGCGTATAACTGCTGGTTCATGTGTTAATTTACTGTACAAAAGCTGCAATGTTCCTGCCACACTCTTCTGTTTCTTTCTTCTTTTCCCCCCCTGGAATCTCTCATCTTTCTGTTCTCTTTCCATCATTCCTACTAGTTTATCCCAGCTAAACAAAGTAGTACCTCATTCTTTATCTCTTGACCCTTTGTTTCTTTCTCTCTCTTTCTCTCTCTGTGTGTCTTGTGGAGGAAATTCAGCGGGGTTTTCCTTTGTGCTTGATCTAACCATGTGATTGCAGACTCGGACTAATACATGGTTCTGTCAAGCACCATGGAAGGTCTTGCAGCATCTACAGCATGGCAAGCAACAAGAGACTACCTTTGTGTGTGTGTGTGTGTGTGTGTGTGTGTGTGTGTGTGTGCGTGCGTGCGTGTGTGTGTGAATATTATTTTTGTCATTGTCATTGGATGTGCTGTTAAGAATGTGTGTATTGTCCTCCTTATAAGTGTTTGTGTGTGTGTGTGTGTGTGTGTGTGTGTATGCAAAACACTCCAAAGTCATGGCTACTATGTCAGCATGACTTTACGTGTTGTTAAGAATGATAATACCGATAGCATGTTGCCATGGTGATAACTGAGTTTCCTCTTGTCTAGCACAATTAACATTTAATGTCCTCCCTACCAGTGATCCTTTACTTTTACCACTCTACCTTTCCACCCAAACTTCTTTAATCTTACTTATCTTCTTCTCTCTTTCTATCTGTCCTCCCCTCTCGTACACTCTTTTTTGTGATTGTGTGGTGTGTAATGGTGTGTGTGTTTGTGTGTGTGTGGTTATGTATATAGGCGTGGAAGACTACCGATCGAAACTAGGTGGGGATTGCTTCGCTGACCTGGCCTGCCCAGAGAAATGTCGCTGTGAAGGAACCACAGTGGACTGCTCTGGACAAAAGCTCAACAAGATCCCAGACCACATACCTCAATATACAGCAGAACTGTGAGTGTCTCTCTCTCATTGTAAAGGTTCACCCAAAAATGAAAGTTCTGTCATCACTGTCTCATGTGTGAAGCAAGCACTGGAGAGCTTGAAATCGCTCAGGTTTTATTAAAAATATAATCATTTGTGTTTCAAAGATGAATGAAAGTCTTGTAGGTTTGGAACAAAATGGTGAATTGATGGAATCATTTTCTTTTTTGGGTGAACTAAAACTTAAACTCTCCTGATATTAGAGTAACAACTACAGAAGAATAAAATAAAGCATATTTCGTTACCTTTTGGAGCTTGGAAGGGTTCAGTTTGAGCAGATGTATACCATCATCACTGTCCTCGTTGAGCTCATTTCCCAGTACATTCAGCATGATCTGGCTCACGTTTGCGATCTCAAACATATTCTCAAAACCATCATTTTTAACATCTTCAAACTCAATATTTTAATTGCTGACAGCTTCTTCACCAGATCCACCATTAAGTGACAGTGACACTAATATTTGATTGCGTTCAGTACTTGCTCTTCTGTAAATCGCTGAGGCATTTCAAGTTTTGCTGAAGATACTTCCTATTCTTTTGTTTTCTGCCTGCAGTAACTATGAGTGAAACGTCACTTCATCATTGTGTATCAGACATTGCCATCTTGTGGAATAAATGTGAATTGCACTTTTTCAGTCATCAAAGATTCAATTATTGTTGTGCAGAAAAAATATACATACCGGTACACTGTTACACATCTTGGGTCGTTAGCGACCCTATTCGATTTTTACCAAAAAATAATGGGAAAACAGGCTTTTTAAAAATATTTATATATATTATTTTTTCTAGTTATATTGTTTATAATGAATTGATTGAGGAATACTAAAGAAGGTTGATGTTTAACTTTAAAAAATGAATGAGGACGTCCCGGGTCACTAAAGACCTGATGTATGTGTTTCAGGGTTAATTAATTTAGTTGTGTGTTTGATTTGTTTTCCACACAGCCGATTGAACAATAATGAATTTACAGTGCTGGAGGCTACAGGAATCTTTAAGAAGCTTCCTCAACTGCGCAAAATGTAAGTTCTCTCTGTCTTTGTTATCTGTCATTATACAGTATAAATGACCATCATTAGAGAACTTTAATTACCATGGCAACTTGCTTTGTTTCACAGAAACCTTAGTAACAATAAGATCACAGATATTGAGGAGGGCACATTTGAGGGGGCCAGTGGAGTGAATGAGCTCATTCTGACCAGCAACCGCTTAGAGGGCGTCCACCACAGCATGCTGAAAGGCCTCGGCGGTCTCCGCACATTGTGAGTATTCACACTCGAATGAACATGCACGTACATATTAGCTCCCTCTCTGGAGTCACCCAATCACAAATAGTTTACTGTGATCAGGGCCCTGCCCCTTTGAAACTAGCCGCTCGTAACAGACCCTCACGCTTTTTTTAGCTTGTACATATGGTGTTTGATCCATTATCTCATCCTGCCAATGGCAGAAAATCCAAATGTTTTTAGTGTGTGGCTTTTGCACTTATTTCTTGCACTATGAGAGTGATCCTCAATATGAATCACAAATATGAATCATTCTTCTGAGGAACATTGCAAAATGTCAGGGTAGGGAATGCAGAAACTGTCAAAAAATGTCTAGGTATGATTTTATTCTCAGGTGTGGGCACATTGGTTTGTGTGTTGCTGTTTTAAATGGTTATGTGTGTGTTTGTCATGTGTAGGATGTTGAGAAGTAACAAGATAAGCTGTGTCAATAACGGTAGTTTTACTGGTCTGAGCTCGGTGAGGCTGCTCTCCCTCTATGATAACCTGATCACCTCCATGTCCCCGGGAGCCTTTGACACACTACATTCCCTCTCCACACTGTGAGTATCAACCCACAGTAACAACAAAGTGTTTTTTTTATTCCAGTGCTGTTTCAAATTTAATAATAATAAAAAGATTCTGTTAAGAACTGAAAAGGTTCTTTGAGGAAAAATTGTTCTTCTATGGCATTGCTGTGAAAAACTTTTATTTTTAAGAGTGTAGGCAGCTCATTAGGTTTTGGAACACAGCATTTGTTTGTAGAATGATTTGCTAAATATTTGCTACATCATTTTTCTTTATGCAATCCCACAGGAACTTACTGGCCAATCCATTTAACTGTAACTGTCATCTGGCTTGGTTGGGTGAATGGCTCCGTAAGAAACGGATTGTCACGGGCAACCCCCGCTGTCAGAGCCCCTACTTTCTTCAGGAGATCCCTATTCAAGATGTAGCCATACAAGACTTTGCCTGTGAAGACGGTACGGCTATGAGCGTATGTGGGGGTGTAAATAGATCTTGTTTCTAGCTCTTAATAGGGCTTTGATACGATCTGTTTTGTTAACTTGAGCATAGCTCAGTGTTATCTTTCTTTTACACAAACACGCTTACAATAACAACCACCCTGGCAAATCTTCACATCTAAAAGCTCATTTCAAATGTAATTATTCTTTACTTCTGAAATGAGAACATTAAGATGATGTTTAATTTTCTCTTTGTGTTTCAGCAGGTAATGATGAAAATAGCTGTCCACCCCTGGCTCGCTGTCCTGCCGAATGTTCGTGTTTGGATACGGTGGTGCGCTGCAGTAATAAAGGACTAAAGGTTTTACCCAAGGGCATTCCTAAAGACGTCACAGAACTGTGAGTGTACCGAAAGCACACTATGGGCTCAAACCTCACAGCAATTTCATAATAAATGGCCATTTTCAAAAATCCCCTTATCTGATCCAGGCACACCTTTTTATGAACCCAGCTGCCTCCAAAAACACATACTTGATGTCTGAAACGATACACGGCTGCTGTATATACGTCTTTGAAGTTTCTCCCATTACACTGTTGCTAATGTGCTATTTCCTCTGTGTTTGAGTAATAACTTGTTTGTCTTTTTCTGATAGCTATCTCGATGGCAACCAGTTCACGCAAGTCCCTCTGGAACTATCCAATTATAAACACCTCACTCTCATGTAGGTACAGCCCTCTCTGGAGTCACCCAATCACAAATAGTTTACTGTGATCAGGGCCCTGCCCCTTTGAAACTAGCCGCTCGTAACAGACCCTCACGCTTTTTTTAGCTTGTACATATGGTGTTTGATCCATTATCTCATCCTGCCAATGGCAGAAAATCCAAATGTTTTTAGTGTGTGGCTTTTGCACTTATTTCTTGCACTATGAGAGTGATCCTCAATATCCCAACTTCACCAAACATAACAAATGAATTAAGCACTAATAAACAACAACCATCATTATACACACAAATATGGAAAAAAGTTATTTTATGCTCATAAAAAAGATCAAAGACTTTGAAATATTGTCAAATATCATTTATAAAACTGAAAATGGTTTTCGAAGGTTTATTATATTTTAACATATTGTAATTTTTTCATGAATGCAAATCTAATTGGCTTATAAATCACACCCAAACAGAAAAGTCCATGCGAGTGAAGCGATGCATCAAGGCTGTCGAATGCTTCTGTATATTGTATTATGACTTTAAGCCTAACACATAACATTGTACACGCTTTGTGTTTGCTGTTTACAGTTTTAAAGGTCACTGCATTGATAAGTTCAGCCGTCTTGAGTGTCCTAACATGGAAGTTCACATGTGTGCATTGTCTTTTGCCATGCAGTAAACTATGTACAGTAATTTAAAGTGAAATATGTAATTCCTTGCAGTTTGGGTCAATTTTGTAATCTTTCATCCCTGAGTTGCAGTAAATGCAAAAAAATTCATCCCTGATTGCACTGCATTCAGCTCTGGTCAGTTTGGCTTTGATGGAGTTATTGTTGTACATCGTAAAAACAGCTCATGTGTAAACAGCTCATCTTAAATATAACAAATCTTTTTATTTTTAATGCTGTGTGAAACATTTTGTTATTGGTATGTACCGTAAATGTTGGCTTTAAGTGTCCGATTTTCTCGTGGCTCATAACACTCTGCCTTTGTTTGTGTGTGTGTGTGTATGTATGTATGTGTGTTTTCTTGCAGTGATATGAGTAATAACCAGATCAGCACATTGTCCAACCACAGCTTCAGTAACATGTCCGAGCTTCTCACCCTGTGAGTGTCAACATGATTTATGGCTTCGGTTTGTGTGTCTGTGTGTTTTTTGTGCAAACACTAATGTGGTTGTGTATGTTTTTAGCTGTGCATTGTGCGTGTGTGAATTTTATAGTTCTTGAAATTATATGTGCACTTAAGTGTATAGTGTATGCTGTGGTAGTCCTGGCTCATTCAAAAAGCTGTGATTTGATTTAAATTTAGACGCATGAATGAGTAATTTTTTTGCCATAGAATTTTAGACACTTTTTCTTAACTTATTATTAAAGGGATAGTTCACTTTGAAATACATTTTTGGTATGTTTTAGCTTACCTCAAGGGCATCCAAGATGTAGGTGTCTTTGTGTCCGCAGTGGTTTCAATTTTGATATTTTTAGGTCAAACCGTTCTTGTCTGTCAGTCATATAATGCAGGTCTATGGTCACCACCTCAAAGAACATGCACAGAGAAGTCCAAATTAAACATGATTTAATGACTCGTAAATGTAAGTACACATTGATGGCCTAAGACACGAAACAAGGGGTTTGTGTGAGAAAACGAACAGTATTTATATGGTTTTTACCTCTTGTAAGTCCACAGCCATGTCCAAGTGATCTGAGGGCGCGGGCGCTTCGGTCTGCGCAAGTGCCGGAAAGCGCCGGAAGTGATCTCTCTGAAAAAATCAACGTTGGCTGTTGATATATCGAAATCGTCTTCCATTGCGATTTCCTGTATATCTAAATATGTTTAGATCTTCACAGTGAAAGGTAACACTTCCGAAATCTCTGTGTAAACAATGAGTGACGTACACGCGCGAGAGATCACTTCCGGCGCTTGCGCAGACCGAAGCGCCCGCGCCCTCAGATCACTTGGACGTGGCTGTGGACTTACAAGAGGTAAAAACTATATAAATACTGTTCGTTTTCTCACACAAACCCCTTGTTTCGTGTCTTAGGCCATCAACGTGTACTTACATTTACGAGTCATTAAATCATGTTTAATTTGGACTTCTCTGTGCATGCTCTTTGAGGTGGTGACCATAGACCTGCATTATATGACTGACAGACAAGAACGGTTTGACCTAAAAATATCAAAATTGAAACTACTGCGGAAACAAAGACACCGACATCTTGGATGCCCTTGAGGTAAGCTAAAACATACCAAAAATTTATTTCAAAGTGAACTATCCCTTTAAAGATAATTTAATTATCTTATTATCTTCTTTATTCTATTTCAGTCATTTATTTCGAAAGTTGCAAATTCCACTTGGCTTATTTATTTATTGTGTTTGAATGGCCTGACGCATCTGTGTAAATATGTTTTTGCAAGTATTGTAATATTTTTTGTTTCATCCCAGAATTTTAAGCTACAACAGACTGAGGTGTATTCCTGTAAAAGCTTTTGACGGTCTCAAATCTCTGCGCCTGTTGTGAGTACCTTATTGGTGTGTGTGTGTGTGTGTGTGTTTGCTATCAGACTTTGATTTATATGTTTTGGACTCTCTTGGATGGCTTCATTTCTCTATTCTCTCTGCAGGTCTCTTCATGGTAATGATATTGCTGTGATCCCAGATGGAGCTTTCAAAGATCTGTCCTCACTCTCCCACCTGTAAGTACCTCAGAATGAACACACACACACACGCACACACACACACACACACACACACGCACACTTAAGCACTTATGAGTGCACCAAATAGGTTTTGACAGCTGGATGTACTTTGGTTCTTTCTTTACTCTCACACAGACACACTGAAACACTTTCTTTGTCTGAACTTGGGGCTCTGCAGCCACAGATTGGTTGATTTCTTGGTCTCCCACGACGACCTTTTTTTTATAATTCTCATGGATCAATTTCACAAGTGTAATTATGACTGACAGCCGAGTAGAACAAATCTACACATTACCTTACAGAGGGCAC
Source organism: Tiaroga cobitis (assembly GCA_030578255.1). Lineage (NCBI taxonomy): Eukaryota > Metazoa > Chordata > Actinopteri > Cypriniformes > Leuciscidae > Tiaroga > Tiaroga cobitis. Next base: position 18,771,520 of record CM060591.1, read on the forward strand.
AGTCAAGCAGCCAATATCATAATATTTTTATATGGTTATATCAAAATATTATTTATTAAAACCAAATCACATGAAAGTCACATCAAGTGTGTGTATTTTTTTTTATTTTTTTTTTTACATTGCTTCAAAAATAGCAATTGTAATAATATATCTACAAGCATATTTAGCATATTATGTCAATTGTTTAGCCTTGCAAAACCTTTTAGCCTTCTGGTTTAAGACATGCTTTGTAAATGATGTAAATCACCTGGGGTGATTCATTTAAATACTCTCCTCCCATATATTTTGCGTCTGAAAGGGAAACTCCTACAAATGCATATGCAATAAGGTCAGCCGCAAAAATAATGCCTCTTAAGTGCAAATTTTTTGCTGCTTGTAAATCCTGACAGTAGTTTTTTAACACCAAAAGAGGGTTTGCACTGGTGCAAGCTTTTTGTAAATCTGGCCCTTAGGCTTATGAATGTGGTTGGTGGGCATTATCGTAATTACAGCCAATCAGAGCAGCATGAAGGAACTTCCCACCATCAAACTCAAGCTCTATTAAAACTTGATGATCTGAAGAGTGACAGCTCCTTCTGAAACTTTATCCACTAATGTCACTGTTGTAAGGTGTTGATTTAGAAAAATGAGTGAATATACCCTATTTCATATCATGTTTGATGTCGGATTATTTTATCATCCAAATTTTTGGAGAAGGTTAGAATATATTCTTGTGTGTGTTTCCTGCAGGGCTCTGGGAGCAAACCCTCTGTACTGTGATTGTCACATGCAGTGGCTCTCTGACTGGGTAAAGAGCGGCTACAAGGAGCCTGGAATCGCGCGCTGTACTGGTCCTGGAGAGATGACTGACAAACTACTGCTGACTACACCCTCCAAGAAATTCACGTGCACAGGTAAACCCACCTGTGCACTTCGGAGACACTCATCCTGTCACGGAGAGGGCATTAGTGCTAACTCTAGTTTACATGCTCAGATGTTAATATTGTAAGTAATGTGATTTGATTGGTACATTTTTAGAGGTGCTGGGGACTTGTGGTTTTCCGGTGCCAGGTAAGGAAGCCAATCAGAGCCCAGTGTGAGCTCTTAAACCCCGGCCCCCTTTATCAGCCACCCAAACCTTTCCTCAGTTTTAAAGTGACCTGTTTTAGTTTTGTGACGCTTTACCTGATCAATCCTATCTGTGTTTGTAATGTCTGTGGTTGTATATTTTTTATATATTTGTTTGTTTATAACATCCTGTGTAATTTCTTTTTCTCTCTGTATTTTACATAGGTCCAGTGGATGTGAACATTTTGGCTAAATGTAACCCTTGTTTATCCAATCCATGCAAGAATGATGGAACCTGCAATAACCATCCTGTTGATTTTTACCGATGTACCTGTCCTTATGGTTTTAAGGTACATACTCACAATATATCATTAGTGGTCTTGCCTAGGTATTAAACTTCGTACACACAACTGTCTTTGTGCTACAATACGAGATTTTGTGGTTTGTTTGAGAAATTACATTTAAGACAGCAGACCTTTCAGCTGACAGGCATAAAATTGCCAACAGAAAAAAAAAAGAATATATATATATATATATATATATATATATATATATATATATATATATATATATATATATATATGTATATATTAGGGCTGTCAGTTAAACGCGTTATTAACGGCGTTAACGCAAACCCATTTTAACGGCGTTAATTTTTTTATCGCGCGATTAACGGTCTTTTTGGCCTTGCAAACTTTGTAGTTTTTTTTCCTCATGCTTTTGCAACAGGACGCGGCATGCACGCGAGGACGTTTTGAAAGCGCAAGCGGATCTAGCTAGACCGGAAACAAAACAACAGGCACGCCGCACACACTTGTTTGGGCTTGCGAGCCGGATACGCGAGCGCGAATCTCTCTGCTCGCGCGCGGAATATAATGTGCCGAGCACGAATCTCTCTGCTCGCGCGCGGAATATAATGTGCCGAGCACGAATCTCTCTGCTCGAGTCGCGCGCTCTCAGATACACTTCTCTTGTAAGAACTCTCTCTCTGGGCTCGCTCAGAGAATATGCCTGCACTTAAAACGTGTTCAGTGCAATCGCGAATCTCTCCTCTTCCCCATCTAACAATTTTAGGTTATAAGACCGTTTTCATAACGTTCCCATTAAGTTATAAAAACGTTATTTCTGAATGTTATAGGAACGTTCAAAACGTCCAGTTTTGAGTGGATGACGAGCGCGAGACGCCGAAATGGATGCCAATAAGATTCTGAATGGAAAGTTTACTTTTAAAAAGTTGCCAAATGGTTCCATTGACAAGACCGAAGTGATCTGTGAGTTTTGTCGTTGTGAACTCATCATCATCGCAGCACCTCCAGTCTGAATACCACTTGATGATGGCCAAGCACACACACACTCACACACACACACACACACTCACACACAGCTGATGCGAATTCTCCACCCCCTCATCAATATCAGGACCTAGCCAGTATTTCTTTCACCCTTTTATTGATGGACAGTGTTACATTTTGTGAGAGATTATTTGCTCCAAGTGTGAATGTTTTAGTGTGAAATTGTGCAAATGTCTTTTATTGAAAACAATATTGGCATATACTGTTCAAAGCAAGCCGATCCACTTTTCCATGTTGATAAGAGCATTAAAATGAGAAAAAATAATGTGACAAAAAGAAATCAAGAGACATTTAGAATAGATAAAAATGTGCGATTAAATGCGATTAATCGCGAGTTAACTATGACATTAATGCGATTAATCGCGATTAAATATTTTAATCGTTTGACAGCACTAATATATATATATGATAACCTTACATTAAAGGAGGGCTTATAGGGAGTAAAATATCATAGAGAGTTTACATAACGTTTGCAACATGCATGTTCATATAGGGTCAAGACTGTGAGGAACCAATTCATGCGTGCATCAGTAACCCCTGTCAGAATGGAGGCACCTGTCATCTAAAGGATGGAGAGCAAAACACTCACTGGTGAGACCGACCTTCATCATCATCATCATGAAAATACTGAACTGTTTGAAATTACAACTGATATATGTATGAGGCCTTTAAAGAGATTATTTATGGTATTCGGGCCCTGTTGAATGTGGCTTTCATTTGGTACGTTAAGTAAATGATCAGATGTGCACGCGTGTGTGTGTCCCTGCTGCTCCGGTAATGAATATACTTTATGGACAGAGTGTGTCTAATCTGTCTTAATCAGACTGAAGTGTCTGAAACTGATCTGAGCTCACTCATGCACTTAATCATCCAATCAAGGGCCTTTCTGTGGGCACACACAGTAGAGACGTGTCTGTGTGTCTGTGTCTGTGTGTGTGTGTGTGTGTGTGTGTGTGTGGTGAGCTCAGGTCTAGCTTTAGTTATACACTGATCAATGCTAATAAATCCTTTGTATTGGTGAATAAGAAGAGTTTCATTTGAAAACTTCTGCTTTACATTTTGATTAGCTGATGTAATGTAATACACCCACAGACACACACGCACGGTGCATAAAATACTTTCTTCTATCCCTGTTTAATGAGACAACCATAAGTAAGCCATTCATAGGTCAATTTCCCAAAGAGCGAAAACACTGCTGCTCTGTAGTACTTTCAAATTTTCAGTCAATTTTGGGATCAAACAATGGCATGAATTTGGAACCTGATCATGTAATGTATGAATAACAGTTAAATGTATTCTCCTTAGTGCGAAGCATTATAAATGTAAGATTTAACCCCTTTCATTAGTGGTTTTCGCTAAGACAAGGATCACTATTTCTTATCTGAATTCAAACCAGCTTAATTGAATGAGGCACTGTATAGTGTTTATAGTGTGAGCTTAAATATTAAACCCATCCTGTTTGTGCTTTGGGCATTAATGATACCTTAAATTGTGCATCTTGTTGAAGAGAGATTATTTAATGATAATTTCTAAGCACCCATTCTTAAAATTTTGGGAAGAAATAGTGGATTTTTTTTTTAATTGTGAAGGACTGTAGATGCACAATGGACTGTATGAGAAATTTAGTAGTACAGAACATTTACAGAACAATTATAGAATATCAGTACTGTTCATAGAGTTTGAGTGAATTTAAAGTTTTTAAAAGGATTAAAAAGTCTTACGCAGTTGTTATGTTTGTATGTTCAGGTGTGTGTGTCCAGATGGATTTGAGGGCGATGAATGTGAGATAAATATCGATGACTGTGAAGATAATGACTGTGAGAATAACTCCACGTGTGTGGATGGTATCAACAACTACACATGTCACTGCTCACCTGAATACACAGGTAACTTACACACATACACACGCACAGTCACACGCAAAATGCTCGGTGTTCTCTGTGCTTTATGTGTTTAACTGTCTGATGCTAATGTGCTGCTTGAGCTAACATGTCAAACACGTCCTCTGTATTTCTTTGTTTTCCTGTCTTTCTCTCGCTACTTGTTTCTCTTTTTCTACTAGCTGCTAATAATAATGAGGTGGAGAAAGGTTTGTTTACTCTCTTTCACTTCATTCTCCCATTGTCTGTCTCTTTCCTTTGCTGTTTCTGGCTAGTGCGTCCTCTGTGCTTGCTGAAGTATGAAATGCACACTCACACACACATTTTTTCCTTGCTGGTACACTGTCAATAGAGGTGGATTGTATCGTTGTTCTTCAGAGTATTGGTATATTGTCATCTTTTACACTGAAACTACACTGGACACGCAAACACACTCCTTCTGGTTCAATGGGATGCGACATGTTTTCTTACAGTAAACTCTACAATGATTATTCATACTCTTCCCACTCTTTTTGACTGTTCATGTATGTGCAGGGGAGCTGTGCGAAGATAAGCTGGATTTCTGCGCTTCAGAACTGAACCTGTGTCAGCACGACTCAAAATGTATTCAGACCGCTAAGGGCTTCATGTAAGTCACTAAATTTCTCACTATCCGTGTTAGACTCAGCCTCAAACAATAAATCCACATACTTGATCATTTGAAACATACGGGCAAAAACAGATTCACACGTTATTCAGTCCATTTAAAAAAAAAAAACATGTGTTTAAAATATACTGGGCCACTTTTGAAGACAAATTTACCACTAGGTTTGGCAAAACATGATACGTTTATAGCATCAAATCTTGATCCGTTTATAGCATCAAATCTTTTAAAGGACTTCTGAGTTTTGAATTTCATTTTCAAGGCCCTTAATAGCAAATAAACTATCCACAAGCAGAAATGTAAATGTATGTAAAATATTTACATAAACATTTATATAAACATATATATATATATATATACACACTACTTGTGGAAAAATTTGGAATAATAAAGATTAAAAAAAATTTTTTTTTTGAAAGAAGTCTCTTATGCTAACCCAGGCTGCATTTATTACAGTAAAACAGTTTATTACAGTAAAACATTTGTACAGTAAAAACAGTAATATTCTGAAATATTATACAAATTTAACAGTTTTTTCCCCCTATTTGAATATATTTTAAAATATAATTTATTCCTGTGATGGCAAAGCTGAATTTTCAGCATCATTACTCCAGTCTTCAGTGTCACATGATCCTTCAGAAAGCATTCCAATATGCCGATTGCTGCTCAATAAACATTTATTATTATTATCAATGTTGAACATTTTTGAATGCAGTGTACCACAGCTTCCACAGAAATATAAAGCAGTACAACTATTTTCAACATTAATAATAATAAGAAATGGTTTTGAGCAACACAGGAATAAATAACATTTTAAAATATATTAAAATTAAAACCAGTTATTTTAAATTGTAATAATATTTCACAAATTACTGTTTTACTGTATTTTTGATAAAATAAATGGTTGAGCAAAAGAGATAATACAATTTTTTGCTGACCACCAACCATTGAATGCTGGTCTATTTATATAATATACTGACCAATCATATCCTGATAATATCTCTGCATACTCTTCTGACTCCAGTGCATTAGTGCTGTACAGACGTTTAAATCCTTGCCTATAAAAACTGCCCTTCTACAGTCACTTAAGCCTGTTGGATCCAAAACCTTTTTGGATTCGGTTTCATCACTCTCTCCCCTCCAGACGCCCCCTTCTCTCATCTCATATTTTATTTTATCCCTCTCTCCACCGGACCAAAACAATCGCCATGTTAGAAAACATCAGGTGTGTGTTTCCTTCTCTGCTGATATGTGTGTGAGCAGCAGACCACATAAGTTCATTTGTGTGTTTTTATGCCCATTGGTGCAGATGTTAACACAACACTAGAGCTGTGTGGAATGCAGCTGGAGTCTCTGAGGTTCTGCTCTATGTTTGTGTTCTGATATTCAATTACAGCTCTCCCGTTGGGTTTACTATAAAAAATGAGTTGGAGGGGGGTGTTTTAAATATGATATGATGCGATACGAAGGGATGATGAATGTGTTTATGTAGCGCTTTAGGGTGTGTGTAAATTCATTCAAAAGAACTTCAATTTCAGTGGTTTAAGTAACTAAAACTTTCGTAATTAGATAAGTCTAATCTCACAACACAATAGATTTTACTGTTCATATACTGTATGTATATATTTTTTTTTTTTTAAAGAAGCATGATCCCAACCGCAACACTGAACATACAACAGATGTTGGCATGTTCAGGTTTAACTTTAGACCACAAACCTAGTTAGATGGACCTTATATTACTAAAAGTGTATTTTAAAACATGGCTTCTGCACTTTGACTTACTTTCAATTAAAGTAAGTTGTGTGGCTTTTAATCCACAGCTATTTGCTTTGAGGCATCTATAAGCTAGCGCAGGGGGTTTCAAACTTTTCTATGTTAAAGACCCTCATTTATTTATTTTTTATAGTCTCTGGGAAATGCACATTTGACAGTAAAGCACTGAGCTTGGGTTGAGATGCAGATGCAAATTTACTCTCATTAAGGGATAGGGCAACATGTAAATATTCTGACAGTGCGACTTAGTTAGGATTCAAATCTTATTCAAATTTGCCATGGAAACCACAGGTAAAACCCTTCATGGCTCCTCACTACTATAGTAAAAAGTAACTACTGTATATATGGTTTCTATAAAACTATGGCTTAACAGCGCTGATTCAGTAAGAAGTGAATTCGCCTCAGAATTGATGACGAATTCAGTTATCAAACACAAATGTCTCAGTGATTTAAACTAGTTTAAAGCCTGATGAAACAGCGCTGACATTCTCAACAGCATTAACATGGAGAACAGGAGAAACACTTTGACGCCCTGAACGAACAAGTTAAAAAGCTTTCCAATCCACAAATCACCAACATTTACCATGGATTTACCGTAGTAACAATACTTGTAACGTGGTATTTTGGCATAACTATGGTATATTTATATTGAATGTGAATCTGCAGCCTTGAAATTATGGGAGTTAAAGATGAAGATGTGAGTTTTAAATGTTAAATGTGATGATGTTGTTTTGTGTAGGTGCGAGTGTACTCCAGGTTACACTGGGGAGCACTGCGAGGTGGATTTTGATGATTGTGAAGATAATAAGTGTAAAAACGGGGCTCAGTGTATTGATGCTGTGAATGGTTACACGTGTGTGTGCCCAGAAGAATACAGGTGAGCATGAACACACAAACACACTAGATCATCAGATATCACCATGTGGAATACGTGTCTCACTGTGTGTGTGTGTGTGTGTGCGCGCGCAGTGGGCTGTTCTGCGAGTTCTCTCCTCCAATGGTCCTGCCGAGAACAAGTCCGTGTGACCACTATGACTGTGCCAACGGTGCACAGTGTGTTGTCAAGGACACAGATCCTGTGTGTCAGTGTCTCCATGGTTACCAGGGCGTGCACTGTGAGAGGCTGGTCAGCGTCAACTTCATCAATAGAGAATCGTTCCTGCAGATCCCCTCCAACCTCATTACAGAACAGGCCAATATATCACTACAGGTATATGTCATAAAAAAATATCATTCTGCTTGTGTTTTTGAGTGTGAGTGAGAAAAACGCATACACACACACTCATGTGGTCTGTATGCGTGTAATAGATCGCCACAGATGAGGATAATGGGGTGTTGCTGTATAAAGGAGATAATGAACACATCGCTGTGGAGCTCTACAGAGGCAGACTGAGAGTCAGTTATGATTCTGGATCATATCCTCCATCTGCCATCTACAGGTACACACACGATTTCGATACTGTAGGCATTTTATAACAGCTCATTCACTTAGAATTTAGAGTTGGAACTATACATTTTACAATATGGTAAATCGAGACCAGGACAATCATCTATCAATACATCTCATTATATTTACCCCAGACTCCATATACCATTCAAAAGTTTGGGATCAGTCATTTTTTAAAGACATTTTACTTTTTATTTAGCAAGGATGCATTACATTTATAAAAAGTGATAGATATTTATAATGTTACATAAGATTTCTATTTCAATAGTTTTCTATTAATTTCCATTCACCAATGAATTCTGAAACAAATGTATCACAATTTCTACAAAGATATTAAGGAGCACAATTATTTTCACCATTGATAATAATAAGAAATGTTTCTGTGCACCAAATCAGCCTATTAGAATGATTTCTGAAGGATCACGTGACACGTTCTCTCTCTCTCTAGAGAGAAACTAAGAGAATTTTCAGCCAGGGGTCTTAAACCTTATTTCAGGCAAAGAATATCATAATGATAGAGGGGTAAACCAGGACCCCCATTACATATGGTATAAAATTCAGGGTTGCATTTTAGCCTGTAGTAATGTGCATATTTCCATATTATTGTATTTACATACAGTTATGATGGTTTTGTTTCAAAGCCATTAAAACAATCATTATTTTCAGAATTATATACTAGTACATTAGAATTAAATGTTACTTTATATATTTGAATGTGGGAGCAATAATGACATATTAAAGGCACCATAAAATCAAATTTTTTTTTTTATATTGCAGCATTTATTATAAATGATTTATCCGTGAACATTTTTTTTTATTCATGTGAATCTTCTCTTCTCTGGTGATGTCTTTACTGGCACGTGTCGCTCACATGAGATGACAGCATTAACAAACCATATCAATTCAACGATCCAATCAATTCCCAAAGGACAAAATCAAGTCCCGGTCTGCCTTTTTTCTTGTACATGAAGCCGTTTCAAGGATAGATGTCACAAATCACAATTAGAAAGAATAGAATATCTCAACTGCCGTTTTATATTCAACTTTAGCTTTGGTTAAGGTTTGAGTTATTTTAGTTTTTAACTGAAATTAGACTGAGATCAAAAAGTAGTCACAGGGTCACAGACTCCTTTTGAAGATCTCTGGTAGAAGTAAAACCTTAAAAGCTTGTTTTTTTCTCAACAGTAATGAGGACACATCTTCTGAAGATTTTTTTTTATGAAGCCTAATCAATTTAAAGGGGTCATCAATTATTATTATTATTTTTTTTACATTTTTAAATGTTCTTTGAGGTCGGTCCACTTATAATGTTATCAAGATTTTTACATCAAAAAGAGATTTAGAAGTAATAGGCTACTTTCTATCCTGTTTTTGACCCTCTCTTGTTTTGATGGGTGTAACGCATTCAAGACTTGAAATAAATGGCCACCGCAATGATTGGGTAATTGGGTTTTGCATATTAAAATAATTTTCAACATCCCCACCAAATTAACACGTGTGAATTTGTTTTGAAAAATTCTGATTTTGAAAAATATCTGGTTACATTTATGAGTCTTTATAAGTCTTGGTTGTGACACATACATGGAGTTACCACAATTATAATTGAATGCACCATTGTTTGTCGCACTTTCATTCTTATATGCTATTCATCGTTCATCTTTTTCGATTAAGTTTAAAACGTATACATTGTCATTTGGTGAGGTGTGAAAACATGTTGTAATGTCTTATTGAAGACAAAACAGAAGAAACAGATCTCGCTCACCGAAGCTTTTATTTAGGATTACAGCGAATGGCTCAGATTAAAACAAAATTAAAAGCAAAAGCATTGTTCTCTAAATGCCGAAGCAAAGGAAAGAACAGCAAATCACAACTATTCACAGTTTGACTGCGGCGCTACAGTATAAATACTCAGTACATAAACGATCTGTATCAGACAAAGCAATAGTGACACATGGTAAAAACACTGTTACTCAGACTTGTTTGTTGCGACATTACTGTCAGATCCAATATAGGCATCATCTTATATTTTCAGTCTTTCTCAAAAGCCTGTGCCGAACGGTGTCTTGTTTAAAAACAAATCCACAGTAAAATGAAGCGAACAAATGACGCGACATGTTTTACTGATGCGATCTGACTGGAACTTTGTTAAAAAAAAAAGTTCATCCACACTTTCTTAATGTTAGGATCACAAGGAAGGCAATGCAAAGACACAACGTAGCACTTCAAAGACTCTTGTAATCCTCAGAGGCATCTCTATCGTTTTGTTGCTGGAGTACTCCTGTATTTGCGTCTCTCGCGTATTTACTACTACATGACATGTGTGAATCGGTGGGCGGGGCTAAAGAGGCAATGATGTAGAAGTAGGCGTTGATCTTCTGCAGAGGTGTCCTTTCGTCGCACCATGACGTAATAATGTGACAAAATCCGAAACGAGTCATTTTTTGAGCTTGGTTTCAATAAAAGCTGTTTCTGGAATAACAAGGTAATTTGGAGGTTCTGAAACTCTCTGGATATGTTTATAGTACAATGATCTCTTATGTGAAAAGATCAAAGACATTTTTATTTCTCAATTCATGACCCCTTTTAAATTATTGACCCCTATTTAAACTGTTATTTTGAGATTACCCTCACTGTTCACTTCTGCTCTCTCCTTAGTGTTGAGACGATAAATGATGGCAGTTTTCATGTAGTGGAGCTGGTGGCAAAGGATCAGTCTCTGTCACTGTCCATTGATGGAGGAAGCCCCAAATCCATCAACACTGCCAACAGTCCCAGCCCAGCACCCAGCCCTGCTCCGCTTTACCTTGGGGGTATGTACAACACAGCGGCCACTTTGAAACTGGGTTAGGTCTGCTTCTAACTCTGGATCTTCCCACAATTAAAAAAAATCTAAAATCAAATAATAAGCTCCTCTTTTCTCAGGAATTCCTCAGCAGTCTGGATTGGCCTCATTGCGTCAGAGCTCCGGGAGGAACGGCTCAAGTTTCCACGGCTGTATCCGAAACCTCTACATTAATGACCAGCTCCAGGACCTCACTCAGTTCCTGCTGCAGGAGGGGGTGGTGCCCGGCTGCCAGCCCTGCCAGCGGAGTGTGTGCGCTCACGGGCAGTGCCATGCCACCGGACAATCCTCCTTCAGCTGTGAGTGTGAGGCCGGATGGACTGGCCCTCTGTGTGACCAGCAGATCAACAACCCATGTGACGGGAACAAGTAAGAGACCGAAAAATGCACGCACACACACACACACTAGTTTCATTATATTAGAGTGGACATACATTTTTTTGTAATTTTGTGTGTGTGTGTCTGTCTCAGGTGTATCCACGGTGCCTGTTTGCCCATAAACTCGTACTCGTACAGCTGTCGCTGTCATCCAGGCTTTGCAGGTGTATTGTGTGATGAAGAGGAGCAGTTGAGTCCCTGTCAGTACATAGCATGTAAACACGGGCGCTGTCGCGTGTCTGGGCTGGGGAAAGCCTACTGCGAGTGCAACAGCGGCTACACGGGGCAAAGCTGTGATAGAGGTACGGCGGCGTGGTTTCAACCTTTCAATGAAACCTGATCTCATGAGAGAAAGATGTGACATTGCATACAGTAGGTTTTAAAAAAAAAAGTTTGCCATAGCTACAAGAAATCACAGTTTCCAAGTGAAATGTCCACTAAATAACATTGAAAGTGATTTCATTTTTTCCAAGGCTTTAATAAGGTGAAAACATTTTTAAATAATGTTTTGTCAACTTTTAAATCAAGCAACAGGAAAGTATTTTCCCTAAGGCCGTGTGTCCACCAAAGCGTTTTTCCATGCGCCTGGCATATGTTTTCAATGGCAGCGCCGCGTTTTTAGAACGCCATGAGCGTAACGAGGCGCTGAGCGGTTATTTCACGCTGAAGCGCTGAGAGCTCGGGGTATTTACAGGTCGCCGAGAGTTGAAACATTTTCAACTTTGGGTAAAACGCAGCGCTCATCCCTGTCACTTTTTACCCAGCCGTCCAATCACAGTGGAGGAGGGGCGGGACTAACACCACACCGACCAACTGTCACAACATTCTTTCTGTACAACGACATCAACCAGCAGAGCTAACCGAACAAAATGGATGAAAAATTAATTTTTAGTATGAAACAAATTATCTGCGAAATCAGTTACAAGTAAACTGTGCCGTGGATATTCTGTATCATAGCAACGAAACGTCTCAACGGAAAAAACGCTGCGCTGCCAAAACGCTCTCAAGCGCCCAAAGCTAGGCTTTTTCAGCAAAGCGTCTAGCGTTTTCAGCTGGCTAAAAACGCTTTGGTGGACACACGGCCCAAACCTTACCTAGGGATGCACACTGTATCGGTAGTCCTACCTTACCTTTGCTGTAATCTATTACTCACTTAACATTAATCTTTAAAATCAGTAATCTAATAACATTGATAGAAGTAAGCTTTTAAAAATCTCAAAATTTGTATATGTACATTATGATGGCCAAAATCACTACAACCATTATAGGTTTTAGTGTTTGTTTTTAATTGACAAAAGAATCTGAATATTGGCCCTTTGTCGGTTATTGGCCGAAGATATGATATTATAAGCTGATAATAATATTTAATAGGCTATATTAAAGACTTTGTGGACATATTAGTGTTGGTCAGTATAATAATACAATAAAATCCTGAAATTGGATTTCAAATTGAATTTTAATTTGAGACTATAGCATTTTTAAAAATAATTTATGGCACTTACAGTGCATTTAAGCTACTCGTGCAAATTATGGTACAAATGGGACATTTTCCATACAACTTGTGCTCTGTATTCTAATGCCACATTTACACATAGCTGGGTATTTAGAGAAAGGAATATCCCCCACCTTCCATTTCCAATAATAACATTTCAAATATGCCATCGAGCGCCATCATAACTATGCCAAACTGGGTGCTCACATGACGTTAAGCATTTTCTGGCGCATAATGTGACGTTTGAGAACCTAAAACCCTGTTTCTCCCAGTTGACAACACATAACAACGGCGTTATCAGCAATCTCCACTTTGGCCGGAGTTTTTAGAAATAATCGTGTAAACGGGGCATAAATCTTCTAATAACCTTCTCCTCTAATCTTTAATTTTCTCAATAGGAAACAAAAGTCGTAGCATTTTGTCACCACTAGTCATGTCACCTGGAAACTCTAGAAATTTGTAGCTGTGGTCCCTTTTTTCACGTTTAAAACAGCATATGCATGGTCTCATTTTTACCATGAAGACAGGTACTCACCTGTACTGGACCTTGTGCTTGCATGTTTCAATGTTGTTAAGTTGTGCTTTCATTCTAAACTTCTGTTTATTTTTCTGTAGAAATGCTAACCCTGTGAGGAGCTAATCCTACGCTATTATTGTTGTTTTTACTAACGTTCGTTTTTAAACTTCCTGTAACCTTCAAGCTGCTACTGAAAGCGGTGTGGACCCCACTCAGGTCCGCCAGGTGAGGGATGCATGTTAGTGTTCATCTTCAATTTCTTCTTTTCTTGAGTCACAAATAAACCTCAAGCTTTGAGACACCCATATTCCTGTAGCCTCTACAACCACCGCCTCTCCTCTTCCTTTTTCTACTTTCACACTTTGTATTTTCTTAGGAGTTACCTTCAATTTCCCAGTAAAAATTTAATGAAAAAAAAATCACGATTGATACTATATATGAAATATAGTGCTCAATCTTTTTTTTCTCTCTCTCTCTGTAGAGATGGCGTGTCGGGGGGAACGGGTCCGAGATCACTATCAGACGCAGCAGGGCTACGCAGCGTGCCAAAGCACAGAGAAGGTCTCCCGTTTAGTGTGTCGGGGCAGCTGTGGAGACGGGACCTCCTGCTGCGCCCCTCTCCGCAGCAAACGCAGGAAATACACCTTCCAATGCACAGACGGATCCTCTTTTGTACAGGAGGTGGAAAAGGTCGTCAAGTGTGGCTGCACAAAATGTCCATCCTAAAAACGAAAAAGAAGAAATACATCCTCACCCCCCCCACCCTCCCCTCCCCTCCCCTCCCTTGTTTGAAGTCCCCTGTTTTACCTTTTTTTTGTCAGTGTTGGACTAATGTTTTTTCCTTCAAAGGAGATAATGGATTACTGTAAGATAAAGAACAAACCTATTTTTTATTATGAAGTGGAGAAAAAAAAGACAAAAAATAGATTTTAGAGGTTTTTTTTTATTTGCCATCATTTTAGGTACTGTGACATTTCTGATTACATTTGTTTTTTTGTTTGGAAAAATCACCTCAGACCAGAATGGAAAGCAAACACACCGACGACACGTTTCACTTTTTTGTGTCTTTCTTTGTGCCATTCTTTTACACGGTTTTCTGGACTGCCGTAACTCATTTCACCTGGACTTTGTGAAGGTGAGATAAAGTATCACTATGGAGACTGCAGGGGGATTCACTGAGAGAGGACGTCACACCTCCTACTTGCTTACAGTTTACCACACAAACACACACTATCATAGCTGCTTCTATACACACACCTTACCCACAAAGTGTACACAGATGATCTCTTCCAGCATGCGCGCGCACACACACACATACACACACGCTCTCTTCTGCCACATTATAAACCATATGTATTTATTGTATCAAAAATACCATCACATTACTTATACTCGGTATAGCCCTTTGCTTCCCTGGAGTTACAGTTGGAATTTCTTAATATATATTAATTTATATTCCTCTTACCAATTTAAATCACTCATAGCTTACTGAGTAGAATAACTAACGTTGTGTCTCCTTCATTTGGTTGGTTTGACCAATGGGACTGTTGTATTTACCATTAAAAAAAAGAGAAAAAAAAAACCTAGTGGTGTTATAAATCTTCAAATGTGAAGTGAAAACATTGTATATTTTTGTCGAATCTCCTAAAAATTTGTATGGTGACACAGACGTGCTTTATATTAGAGTTTAAATGTATAGTTAAAATCTCCCCATGTATTCAGTATAGAGCACATGCCATAGTTAAAAAAAAAATAACAGTAGCGTCCATAGCCGCCAATAAACCTCTTTTTAAAATATCCTCCTTGCGAATCCTTTTTAATGATACAGATAGAAAGAAAAACTGTGACTTTTTCTAAATGATACTACTTTGTTACCACTCTGTTTCCCCCATGTTAACATGTTGCTGCTAAATTGGTATTGTAGACTTTGGATGATGATGATGATGATGCTGATGTTTATTGTAGAGGACGTTGCTCATTCATTGAGCAAATTGTTTTACTGATCAAAGAATAAAGATGTCCCCTCCCTCTATAAGCTTGTTCATCTGTATGTAACGCTTACGTACACACATCCACAACACTTACATCAGGGCTATTCAGTCTGGCTCCTTAATTTGCGCCACACTTATAAGATAAACGATGCACATGCCATTGTGGTAGTGATTTTCAGCACATAATTTTTTTTTTTTTTTTTAAATCTCACTGTTGCCAGCAGGTGGCGTCGTGGCGATATAGTTCACTCATTACTGCGTTTTTCTTGCAGCTGCTCCCTCAGCCGGTGTTATTTGGCACACCGCGTGTATTGAACATTCATGTAAATCTCCCACCAAATCATCTTGGATAAACTGCTCTAATTGTCTCTAAAACGCAACAAATGAAAGATGAATCTTACTAATCTGAAAAATAAAGGCATGATAACAGTATGCTGTTAATTCTAATTAGCTTTTGATAGTTATTAATTGCGCTAATAGTTAGGATAGGCTAGGCCTAGATCTAAATCCTTCTTACCGAAATGTAAAAAAGGTTTACATGTACCACAATATGGTTTGGCAAACATCAAAATAATTGAAACAATTCAAATAATGTGAGTGTGACAGTCTCCAAAAACAATTCTAATCAAAACAGCTTTAGTGAGTGGAAAATATAGACAGCGAGCTACAACAAATCATATAGTAATCAGAAAGTGTTTTTTTTTTACAACTTCAAATGAGACTTCAAATGTCAAAACTCACAACCAATGATATAATTTTTTTTTTTCCTTGTAACACTTTCCAATTGCTTGGAATACAACACAAATAAGGCCATTTGTTCATTCAACTAAACCCCCCTGTTCCGAATGACACAATATAACAACAAAGTATTACCATTTCAAAATGCAATTGATTTGAGATAAATGACTAGGCTATTTATCCGGATGGAACTGGATAAATATTCTGAATGCTGAATTATGACTGAATCATAATCACACACTGTTCGTTCATTGGCCAGAGGAGAACTGGCCCCTCAACTGAGCCTGGGTTCTCCCAAGGTTTTTTTCTCCATTCTGTCACCTGATGGAGGTTTGGTTCCTTGGCTCTGGCTTGCTTAGTTGGGGACCTTTAATATTCAACAGTATTATTGATCTGCCCGCATTGACACAATTATATGAGAACTACTGAACGGTGACATCAGTAGGCCTATAACGAGATACATCGACACCAATTACGCTACCGTGAAAGATGAAACAATTAATTAGATGTAGTATTAATATTTCATCATTCTTTTTCAGACTCTGTACAAGCGTTTTGGGTTCAAATATAGCTAGACACAGAGCATAACGGAATGGAACAGAACAGCCAGATACAGCATCCACACTGCAAAACTCCCGTTTGAAATATAATTGAGATACATTTAGATAGATAAGTGCTACAACCTTGTTTACTCCAAGACCGCCCTCTCCGAAGGCCCCCCGAATCTTTTTTATACACAAAAACATTTGTAGTCTAGTGTTATTACTTTTGAAATCTATGTTATTATTTATAAAAAAAGAAATAAAATAAAACCGCTAAACAGCAATAGCAATAGGCTATTGGTATTGATCAACCTGCTATACCAAACAAGACCACAGTGAGATGCCAAAGGACTGCATACAGCAAATACATCCATTCCGATCCATTCATAGCTAAACACACCAAGATACAAATGAAAAATAAAAACATTCTGAATGTGTGGAAACTCAACGATCTGATGTCATAATAATACCCAACAACGTTTCACACCCAGAACTGAACAAATAAAAAAGTCTAAATAACCAAGGCTCAGCCAATGTCAATAATAAGCTGCATGCAACGATCTTGGCACAGCAGCCTAAAATGTAAAAGCACAAAACTACTCAATCATTTTAGTTGCATTTGCATTCTCCAGGCCTTTCTTTCAGCAAATTCAGATGTCCTAGGTGTTTATTTCACGGCTTTGTGCATTCTCAATGAAAAAGATAGCCATAGCCTATAGTCTATATTTAAATGTGTTTTTAAAGCTGCAGTCCGCAGTTTGTCCTCTTTGTCGCCATCTCTGTTCGAAATCTGCAATTGCAGTTATTCGCGGAATTAGCAACTTTACTGAGTTGTACTTCAACACGGCACAGTGTGGATGAACACAATGTTTGAAGAGAGTGTGCAGCTGTCAGTCACCGTGCCGGTGTGGATGGCATTCAGAATCACAGATTATTCTTTTTGGAAGTATGACCAACATACAAATTTTCACCGGAAAATGTCACCTGAACTAGTAAGTAACATCCGCTTTGTTCTGGTTCTGACATTGCAGTAAATCGCGCTGATTAAATCTAACAATCGCTTATAAGTTATCATATCATGCAAAACCGTGCAAATTATACTTTGTTCTCAAATTGTTAATGTTAACAACGTCAGCAATGCGTGACTACATGTAATGTCCTTCCAATATATGTATCCTTGTTTTCGCATGGGTCCGGCTGCAGTGTCTTTTTTTCTGTAACCACTCCGAAGTCCGAACGAAGTATTTTGCATTTTACAGAGGGTGAATCTGTTTTTTACTGGTGATTGTCGTTTGAAGCTTACTGGATCCACCATCAAATTGATAAGTTTAATTACCGGTATATAAGTGCTGTGAGAAAAGGCTATAAATCTCCACCTCCAACATCCTCACGCAATATCCTACTAGCCAAGACATCTTCTTTAAAGGCACACTATGCAGGAATTCCATTTTTGTCAAACAGCGACCCCTAGAGTCGCTGTGGAGTACTTGTATATGTTACTGTCATAAATACCACTCACGCAGAGCATCTCTGCCATAGACTGGTCTCTGCACTCACAGCCTGATACCCCTTTGAAGCTGTTATATTAAGGTACAAATCTTGCATAGTAGGGCTGGGTATTGGCAAGGGGATACCGATACGATACGTATCACGATACATGGGCCACGATACGATATATCAAGATAATACAATACGATACATATTGCGATATATTGCAGCAATTTTTTTTTTAACCTCCTACGACCTGGTGTCCATCACATTTTTGCTAGTGTTGAGCATAATACTTAATTCTGTGTAACTGGAACATGTTTTTCCACAAACACGGACACTTACACTGCCATCTGGTGGTGTCAGGAGAGAAAAAAATTATATAAAATAAAATAATAATAAATGTCAAGATGGCGGAGAACACAGGCGACATGTCACCCAGCCACACCATACCAAAACGTCCACAAGGTAAAAATTAAATAACATTTCATTGTTGATTCTTGTTAAATTCTGGATTATAGGGTTGTAAGATTAAAATGGCATGCACATTTGACAAACAGTAAAGATTTACTATGCTGCTAAATGACAATGGGTCTTAACTTCGTTGCAACTGTTTAATGTTAGCAAAAAAATGAAATTTGTAGCTTCGTGACGCACACTGGCACACTCTCTCGAGAGCGCACACACACACGATCGCGCGCGTACGTGTACACACGTACACACACACTGTGCTCACGCGATCGCACACACACACTTGCTCACTCACTCGCTCACACACACACACTCTCTTGCTCACTCACGATCGCGTGCACACATACTCTCTTGCTCACTCACGATCGCGCGCACACACTCTCTCTCTTCCTTACTCGCGATCGGACACTTACACACACACACGCGCTCACTCGTGCTCGCACAAACACACACTCACTCTCTATTCCTATTTCTTCCTTGTAGGCCTGAAACGAGACTTCAAGATTTCCACGATGCGCACGCGCGAGAACTTAACTGAAGTAGTTGAAGGAGATCGCAATTCTCGCGCATGCGGCCTACAAGGAAGAAAAGGAATAGTCGAATAAAGTCGTTATTTTTGTTTGTTTTTTTCGCACAAAAAGTATTCTCTTCGCTTGATAAACTTATAGTTGAGCCACTGTTGCGACATGGAATATTTAAACATTTTCTTTAATGACTCTCTGGGCCGTCAGGATTCATTCCCTTAGGGAACCTATGTAGCAGTCATGAACCTCTCAGATTTAATCATAAATATCTTCATTTGTGTTCCGAAGACGAACGAAGGCCTTACGGGGTTGGTACAGCATGGGGGTGAGTAATTAATGACTTAATTTTCATTTTTGGGTGAACTAACCCTTTAAGGTACAATTCTTGCATAGTGTGCCTTTAAGGATACAGATGTGGCGTAATGACTCAATATAGCCTACTAGCCGAGACTCCTTTATGTGTTCAGATGTGACGTAATGGCGCAAAGACATGCTCGAATTTCCCGCGGAAATCAGTAGCCTACCACTGGAATTAAAAACATTATTACAAGTAGGGGTGTGAAGGTTATTATATAACCGTTAGGCCGACGGTAGCTGAACACCGTCATTAGAACTCTATAAAAGCCAAAAACGTATTATTAAAATATCTTGCAGATAAGGTTATACTAATATCAGTGTTTGGGAGTAACGGAATACATCAACCGGCGTTTCGTATTCGGAATACAAGTTGTGAGTAACAGTAGTCTCCACAGAATATAAAATATTCATTTTATTTTATGTTTCTGTTCGCATTTATGAGGAAAAAACAATGTTACGGATGTGACCGGTCTGAAAGCGCCACTAAAAGACGTGACATTTAATCACATCTCATAGAGTAAAACTTTCACAGAGACATCAAATAGAAAGCACAAAACCTTTCTTTAAAGAATTTTGTTGCGTATTAATTGTATCTTAATTTTAATCAATGTTTCATCAACCAATTGCCTGGATTTAACAAATTAGTAGTAAATATAAATATAGCAAACGATAGATAATCACGAAATGGAGGCGCGGCGCGTGAACTGGAGCTCATCTCATAAATGAACCAAAACTCAGCATATAGCCATACTTGCCTCTCAGACGTGTCTACTTTTAAACAGAACAATTCAAACCAAAAGAAAACAGACTACAGATTGCTCTCTGCTTATGTAATCCGTATGAAATGTGCATTTCTCTCTGGCGCGTTAACTACTGTCACGGATTTTCAGGAAACGAACCCAATCGCAGAAGTTTGCAGACACACAATGTTTATTGATAACAAAACAGGAAAACAAAAAACAGCGCTGCACGGGCAAAGCAAAAGACAAACAACACTAGACTAAGACTAAGACACAAACTTCAGAGGAACTAAATAACTATTACAAGAAAACGTCTTTGTTTAGACAGAACTCAAGACAAGGTACTCACAAGTATTACCGTGTGTGGATCAGGGGCGTAGGAGCCATTATACGTGGGGGGGACATGTCCCCCCCAAATTTCAAAATCGAAGTTTTGTCCCCCCCACTATTTCCCAGTGTAAGATTTTGTTTTGCATTCCCTGCCTATCTCTGCCGATTTCTGAGTCTCCAAATTAATCCATTCGGCAACTTTTAAATACATAATTCAATTTAAAAAAACGGCCGACCTCTTCAGCTGCTAATCTCGTTGTCAGTCGACCATGATCGCGCACCGCTCGCGCATGCGCATCTAAGTGACACGGATAAATGTACCCAGCAATATATAATGAGTGTTCCTGGGAGATCCTAGTTGCGCGGGATGTGGAAGCGTGCAAAAGTTCCAGAAATGTACATAAAGTGCCATGGCCTTGAATGACAAGGTAAGGAAAATAAGACTAAATCTAAATTAAATAACCAAGACTAGATTGGCCATGTGATTTTTCTCAGGAGATGTTTCGAGCATTTTACTTCAGACACCGGATTATCAGCAAACTGCCAAGAGAACTGCTAGCTGGCTACTCAAAATAAACTAGCAATCTATTCAGGCAGCATTTTTGTGTTTGATCTGTGTGAATTACAGAAATATAAGATTTGCTAGACCTACTTTTAGCAAGGAACCTTTCCACATAGATTGATTTTATTTTTCAATCTATCCTTGGGGGGTAAGCTAGGTGGTTAATGGAAATTAAATCAACCATTTATTTGAGTTTTTAATTTTTAGTTAATCAGTACATGACTGATTAACAGTAATGTAAATGCTAAATGTCCCAATACCTGTTGATGCTACAACAATGCAAAGTATATGCTCTTAACCTTGCAGTTTTTCAAATATCATGTAAGACTCATTTTCTCAATTTCTTTGCACAAAACTCTCCAGAAAGTGCCATTTAATGGTTTATTTTTAAAAAAAAATTCCCGGGGGGGGGGGCATACCCCCGGACCCCCCTAGGGAGAGCCCACATAATAAATCACAATTTAATCACTGCTTAGAAACAAAGTAATACAGTCTGTTCCCATAAGTCTTTAGAAATTAGCACGTTTTTGTCACCATTTCTGAACAAGCTTACAATTAGGCAATATACACAACAAGCTTACAATATATGTTAAAGTTTTCTTTTAGTTGAAAACATTAAACAGTAGGCCTATGTGTAAACAAAAAAAACCAAAGCATTAATAAAAGCATGCTCAAGCAGCGCGAAACGCCTAATAAAGCGATTGCGCCAGATATCGTACAGAACGTACAAACACACTCGAGTCAGCGTATGATTATCGTGTTTATATTGTTTCACGTTTATATTGAGAAAAACAATAATATCCACATGCAGGGGTGCCGCCAGCAATTTATGCTTGAGTGAGAAAAGGCGCTTGGCTGACAGACGCTTCAGAGACACAAAGATAACGGTGTTCTAAGTTTCTAACAGCACTTTGTGTTTTCTGTTCTTAAACCTGTCTCCCTCAACGAAACTTAAAAGTATATGTCTCAAAATCATTAAGCTATAAGATGAGTTATCATCTCGGATCACGCGGGGTAACTTGTACAGCTGCGCTTACCTGCAGTCGTGATGCAGTGATAGACAGCTGTCTTTCCTCAGTCGACTGTTTGGATTTCATGTGATTTCTCATTGTGGTGATGATAATATAACTCAGATTAATTAATTAATTTGATGAAAATGATCTTACTAAATTGAATTACTTTTGAAGTAATTCCAAACTTCACGAGGCAGATGACAACATTATGTGATCAAATACACACAACTTGGTAACACACTCCACAGCGCCACCCAGTGCATTTAATTATAACTGCGAGTTAGTGCTTGGGATTTATCATGGATTCACTGCATTTACGGCCAGCAAAGCAACGTAGTAAAATTCGAATAGTATTTTATTTTTCGAATAATAGTTTCAGATCGAATATTCGAAAATTCGAATATTCGCGCACACCCCTACACAAAACATGGGTCTGTCATGATCCTGCCTCAAGACTAGAGAAAGGAAATGACAAGAGGTCAGAATCATGACAACTAAGTCAGCATCGTCAACTTCATCTTTGCAGCCTGAGAAAGAAAGGCCTGTTTTTTTGTTGTTAAGGATTTGTTTACTGTGTGTGATTCATTTAATGGAAAGCACATTCACATTGCTAGTTGTCTTGCTGTTAATTTAAAATAAACTTAGAGGAAGTAGCTAATCAGTGTCTGCTGTTTCAAACTAAGTTGTCCTATAACAGACTAACGTTGCATAATTTTTACCCCAAAAAGCTACGGACTGTAGCTTTAAAGTGCAACATGCAGGTTGGACACCCCTTTATAGCATAGTGTATGTTGATGATAGAACAACTAGATTTTCTTAACTGGAGTAATATATATTTAGCCATTAACGATATTTTGAGATAAATTGTGATAAAATAACTTCCGCGTCTGTAAAGCACTAACCGGAAGTGACGATCGGCGAGGGAGTCTGGTCAAGTTTAAGCTCAGATTACAATGGATGCGAATGAAGAAACCGAGTTCTCCGATGTGGACGAACATGCTTATGATGGCCCACAGGCCTATAATTATGAGCCTCCTAGGCGAGATAGTAGTCAGGGGGAGATCAGGGGGAGGAACAATGGGCAGAGGAGAGAAGTAGAGTTGTGGTGTCAATAAAACCAGTGGCGAATAGGGCAAGTGACTTGGTGAGTTCATGTAAGTTAGCACCGTGGCTAACGCTAGTTCATCTACTGTATGGCTAGTACCTTGGTGTTTTGCAATAAATCTGCTTTAGCAAACATACGTTCGACCTTGTTCTAGATTAAACATCCATTTAGATTGTCTTAATTTAAGCCAGCAACGTTTTGTCTTCTCATATTCTACGCTGACAGTGATTATGCAGTCCATCCAAGCTGGTTAGCACTATCTACATTGACTAAATACCATGCCATAACAACAAATTAATAATGACAATACCTAAGCGAAATGTGAGCCACAAACGACGGAGTGTGTGGTAACAGACGCGGCAGTGAAGTCTGCTCTCTTCACCTGCACAAAACGCACCCAAGACCGAAAAGCCTTGTTTTTCCTAGAAGGAAAATGATGGACACGATGTCCTGACAGGCTGGAATTCGTGCAACTAGCACAAACACAATAATTTACCATTATGGCTTCTCTAAAACTCGATCTAAAACTTTCTGTCTCTCAATGCTGCTCTAACTACACCAACACCCAACAATGAGAAAGCTGACCGCGAGCTCTTTTATTTACCTCGGCCTACGTCATATGACGCGTTGCTATAGCGGGAAAGGCGTATTCCAGAGCCTAGTACATTTTCATCAAAATCTCAATATCAAATGAGATTTCATTAGTAATTTCTACATATGCGTTTTTAAAATACCTCTGCAGACAATTTAAAGTATTAATTCAGAAATAAATTCAACCTGCATGTTGCTCTTTAAGGAGGAATCACATCTAGCCGTTGGTTCACCCTCGCCTATGCCTGCATGCCCAGATGCTACACCACTGGTTGAAACACCGATTGACCGATAACATGATACATTTCAGTAAGTTTTACTGGTTCTTTCAACATACCCTCTGATGTTCCTTCATGTTTATTTTGTACTGTAACTAGTAGTGAATAGTCCAGAGATGATCTGTTCAGGTGCGCTTCGCTAGAAATCAGGCTAGGCATTAAAGGGTTAGTTCACCCAAAAATTAAAATTACGTCAGTAATTACTCACCCTTATGTTGTTCCAACCCCATACTTTCGTTCATCTTCGGAACACAAATTAAGATATTTTTGATGAAACCTGAGAGCTGGATCACTCCTTCATAGGCTGCTATGTAATTGCATCTGTCGGCCCAGAAAAGTTAGTAAAGGCATCATTAAAATAGTCAAAGTGACCACAGTGACTCAACTTTAAGTTTATCAAGCGACGAGAATACTTTTTGTGAGAAAAACAAACAAAAATAATGACTTAATACAACTATTCATTTTGTTCCATGTGGGCCTCTGACGTGAGTTCACGAGAGCGCCACGACGCATGCGCGAGAACTGAGAAGATGAACTCACGTCAGAGGCCCACATGGAAGAAAATTAATAGTTGAATAACGTCGTTATTTTTTTTTTGCGCACAAAAAGTATTATCGTTGCTTGATAAACTTAAAGGGGTCATGATGACATGGTTTTTTGTTTTGTTTTATTCTGTTCCCTTAGGTGCAATTATAGTATTAATATAGTTTTTTGTACAACTTTTTTTTTTTTAAATGTAGTGATTTATGACCTTTTCCCACCCTGTTTCTCCCCCTCTGATTCAAACAGTCTGTTTTGGAGGGGTTTCCCCTTTAAGAGTTCAGTGTTAACGCCCATTGTTATGATTGGCTAACGTCAGTGCTGCTTATGCATACATTTTTAACGTTAATCATTTTGAATCACATGTAGGCTACATAATGCTCCATCACATGAAACTTCGGTCTTCGATCTTTTACCATCGTGTCAATTCTCAATTGATTTTGATTCATATGCGCGGGAGGGAGGGAGAGAGAGAGAGAGCAAGAGAGAGAGAGAGAGAGAGAGAGAGAGAGAGAGAGAGAGAGAGAGAGAGCAGGACAGTTTGAAGGCGCGCACACGGCCATGGCTCTCTCTCTCTCTCTCTCTCTCTCTCTCTGCTCGCTCTTTCAGTAACCTGGCCTGTCACACTCATCTACATCACTTACCGATAAGATAAAGCTTTGGCGCGCTGCATATGCTGCAAATAAACTGCATCCAACTGCTTTCCCTGACCTCCGGATCATTCGGCAGCGTATTCAAACATGTTGTTTGTCCACAGCCGGGAACAGCACATCTGCGTGGCAACGGAGTCATCTTGTATACAGACCCGATGATGCGAAATGAGGCGTAGTTGTCCTGCGCTGGAGGCGGTCATATGCAAACGACTGGTACGTCACTTCGTACCGTGACGTCACTAAGAACAAAGGATCTAGAACGAGCTGTTATGTAGAGCTTGATTAAATAAATGCTTTGTTTATAGTGGGGAGGACGTCTTAAGCTATGAAACTTGCAGGAAGTTTTAGTAGTACATAGATCTCTTATATACCAAAAGATCAAGGCAAATTTGGTTTCTCATGTCATGACCCCTTTAAGGTTGAGCCACTTGGACTATTTTAACGATGTCTTTACTAACCTTTCTGAGCCGGCATTTGCAGTTACATAGCAGCATGCGCAGCTCTCAGATTTCATCAAAAATATCTTCCGAAGATGAACGAAAGTCTTGCGGGGTTGGAACAACATAAGGGGGAGTAATTACTGACAGAATTTAAATTTTTGTGCGAACTAACCCTTAAAGAGTGCCAAAACGGAATTTATTGATTGAATTTCCTAAAAGAAATTCCATTTTTTTCGTAATAAACCATTTGAAAGCTGATACTTTGTTTCATCAAAAGTAACTAGACTGTCTTGTCTGTCGTCTGTCTGCGCGTTGTCCATGTCCTCGTTGCCCAGTGATGTCTTCTGAGATTATGTGTGGTGAGCAGTGTTACCAGATCTCGTGAGACAAATAAGCAACCAGGCCCGTGAAAACATGCTCAAAACAAGCGACTTTTTCTCATAGACAGTAAAAGAGCTTTTTCTGTCTCTTACAGTAAAAGAGCTCCCCCCCCCCCCCCCCCCATCCAATGCTTGACAATGGAGGAGGCGGGTTTGGTTTTCTTGGAGTAGAGTGATTTGCTCCCTCTCATAGCTAGCACAAAATAATTCATATTTACCATAATATGAATATGAATGCAAAACGAAAAAAGCCACAACAAAGAAAACTCCGTAACTGTGTGAATTAAGCGAACAAGTGTGCTACTGTTACACGGTTGAACTATTGAAATGTCTTAGCAGCTACCTGTCCAACAGAAAAAAAGCCGTTTCTGCGTCCGTTTTGAACCCCTTCAAATATCACGGAGTTCACGCCACCTTTCAAAAGCCCTGCCAATCCTTGTTTTCGCGTGGGCCCGGTTGCAATCTCTTTTTTTCTCTACCCACTCCGAAGTCCGAATCCTCCTGGGTTTTACCCATGGTTTTACCACGGGTGAATCTCCAGTTGTCACTGGTGGTTGTCGTTTGAATCTTTCTGGATCCGCCATGAGTTTAATTATTTGAAGAGCTGTGAGAAAAGGCTAAAAGCTTCCAACTCCAACATCCGCTCACGCAATATAGCCTACTTGCCGGGACTCCTTCTTTATGTGTAGAGATGTGACGTTATGACGCAAAGACATGCTCGAATTTCCCGCGGAAATCCACCAGTACCACTGGAATTAAAATCATTATTACAAGCTTACCGTTTTGAATCGAGCAAAGGTAAGCAGATATTTTTGAACACTGTTATGTTTTTTTTAATTATTATTATTTTGGATAATTTTTAACCCAAAAAAGTTACGGACAGCAGCTTTAAAACAAGACCAACCATAGGTCTATATTCCAAAGCATTCTTGAATTACAACCATCTAAGTTTGGATAGTGATTTTCATGTCTATCTATGCAAAAAAAGGGGGAGTGACAGTTAAAGGGTAAACAATATTAAACTATAATATCTATATCTATAATATCTCAAATATAATTAATATATAACAACTCTCCTACAGTCCAGTCACCATCAGTCGAGACTCGCAGTCTCGCACGTATTTTCATTTAAAAGTCACTCACTGACGTTTTCCTAACCAGAAAAAAACCGATTGCCCTGCTCTGCCTCTGATTGGCTAGTACTCGTTGCCATCTGGGTCAGAGCCAATTAGAAGCAGGATGTGGGTGGGAAAAAATTCTACCGTCTCCTGTGTGTATGGGGGAAAGGGGAGGGACAGATGGAACAGGCAAGACAAACTCCTACGTTTAAATAACATATAGAAAATATCTGCTTGACAACGAGCTAGGAACAAGCCCAAATAAGCAACTACACTTTAGAAACAAGCCCAAAAAAAAAAACGCAACCCGCGACTACCAATATTTGTAAGCGACTTTACAGAAAAACAAGCCCAAAGTCGCTTATAATAAGCGGACTTGGCAACACTGGTGGTGAGAGAGAGCACGTGAGTATCATGCTGAATCCAAGTGGCGGAGAGTCGAAATTTATGGAGGGATTATTCGGTCAGATTGAAAACTTAAAGTCTAAAACTAAAAGTCTTAAACGAAAACCAAAAGTCTAAGTTTGAAACTAAAAGTCTAAGTCGAAAACTAAAAGTCTAAGTCGAAAATGAATTTGGTATTTAGGATTGGGCATTTCGTATTTAGGATTGGGCATTTCGTATTTAGGATTGGGCATTTGGTCATTTAGCCGTTTAGGATTTAGGATTGGTCATTTGAGGATTGAGGATTGAGGAGTGTATGCAAATAAGGAGGCGTGGCCCAAATACTGGAGGCTGGGTTTGAAATGGCTGGTGCAGATGCACTTTATGGACAGCAGAGGGAGCTCCAGTGCTAAAGAGCACACTGTAATGAAACCAACAGAGCGAGTGAGCAGGTCTGGAGCAGAGGACTGTACTTTATAATGTGATAACTTCAACTTAATGACAGCGTTGTATAGGGGTACTGGAACGGTACATGTATTCCTATTGAACCGAAACGTAGCCTACAGGCGTCACGGTTCGGTGCACGAATTTACACGGAGAATACACGGTATAAAAATAATAAAACTCTACATAGCGATACATTTCGCTCTATTCGCGTTTGGTGTGAACGCAGCATAATAAACAGGCTGGGACGTCAAGATTGCAATGTTGGAGTGTGTGTGTGCGGCCGCGCGCGCGCGAGAGAGAGAGGAGGGGGGGAAGGCGCGGGCGTGATCGAACTAGGTGTGTGTGTGTGTGTGTGTTTGTTTGGTTGGGTGACAGTTGTAGGTTACAGTTTGACAAGATTTTAGAGTGTGACAAAAGCACAATGTTGTAGTTTATTGCGAGTGTACACAAATATACACACTTTGCAGTTTGAACTTTGCGCACACACTCCAACATTGCAATCTTGACGTCCCAGCCTGTTTATTATGCTGCGTTCACATCAAACGAGCGAAATGTATCGCTATGTAGAGTTTTATTTATTTTTATACCGTGTATTCTCCGTTTAAATTCGTGCACCGAACCGTGACGCCCGTAGGCTACCGTTTCGGTTCAATAGGAATACATGTACCGTTCCAGTACCCCTATACAACGCTGTCATTAAGATGAAGTTATCACATTATAAAGTACAGTCCTCTGCTCCAGACCTGCTCACTCGCTCTGTTTGGTTTCATTACAGTTTAGCACTGGAGATCCCTCTGCTGTCCATAAGGTGAATCTGCACCAGCCATTTCAAACCAAGCCTCCAGTATTTGGGCCACGCCTCCTTATTTGCATACACTCCTCAATCCTCAAATGCCCAATCCTAAATCCCTAAATGACCAATCCTAAATGGCTAAATGACCAAATACCCAATCCTAAATACGAAATGCCCAATCCTAAATGCCAAATCGTAAATACCAAATTCATTTTCGACTTAGACTTTTAGTTTTCGACTTAGACTTTTAGTTTCATACTTAGACTTTTGGTTTTCGTTTAAGACTTTTAGTTTTAGACTTTAAGTTTTCAATCTGACCGAATAATCCCTCCATAGAAATTGGGCACAAACACTTTCTAAAGAAATTTTGACAAGTTGAATTTACAAGTTTTTATTTTATTTTATTTTTTATAAATGTTACCTTGACACCAGAATCTTTACCTCGCTCATTACCACAATCAGTAAAGATGAAGATAAATAGCACACTATAGCAAGTACCGCCCTTGCAAACAAACTAGTTTATGCTAGCCTAATGTCTTTCTTGACAGGTTCACTTGTGTAAATTTATGTCAATCCCTGAACATTTTTTTTTCTCTTCAGTTTTTATTGAATGCTTGCTTACTTATTTTAGCATGAAGTACAGAAAGCTAAATTGTAATGTTGGTTTGCATACCCAAAATGGTCAATTGTGTCAGTGACACTCCAACATAAAAAAACAAACTCCCTTTATGAATGTTGGCTACCATATCTTTAAATAAAGGTAGGGGTTTTTTTTTTTATGTCCCCACCAAAGTCAAAATCAAACCTAGACCCTCGTGATACGGATATATAATTTGACATAATGTTCAGATTTCTTATGATCTCATCGCGTTCAAGTTTAGTGCATAAAACAGATTGAGCTGTCTCATTTAATAATGCGGTCTGACATTCCCATTTCAGGCGTTGGAGTCTACTAGACTAGAGCTGATAAACTGAATCAGGTGTATTTGATTATTCATCCCAACTGAGCTATAGTGACCTCTAGCGGAAACAGAATATATTGCATGTGATTTGTTCATGCCAAATACATTTGGACCTAATTCTGAGTTTCATGACATTTTCAAGCATGGTTATCAACTAAAACCATTTAATAAATAATTTCAAGTAAAATTAACTTTAAATTCAACTTAAAATTAACTCTAAGTTGAATGTTTAATATATAGTTTCAATTGAGTTAGCCTACTTTAACCAAACTAAAACTTAAACTAAAATTTAAATGAAAACAAAAATAAAAATAAAATATAATTTATAATATAAACTAAAAAAATATAATAGTAGCCTATGTAAATGATACAAAATAACAGTTTAAGTTTCTTACATATTAATTCTTAGATGTTAGCTTCCCTGGATTTGCACGTCTTTACAAAAAAACTTTTTGAAAACTTTTTTTATTGGTACAAAATGCCATTTTATTGTTTGAGTTCATCACACACGTCATACGACACTCATTCCATTTTAGCTGAGATATAACATATTACAGTAATGATAGCATCAACTATTAAAACAAAACAACTGAATCAAACAGAATTGGTCAGTGTCAGAATCACACTGTAGTTGACTCGAACCAAGAAATAAACTTTTCTTTGTATTTTCACTGCTTGCCCTGAGTGTAATCTATGGGGTTATACTTTGAGCTGGCTTTTATGAGTCATATAGTTAATTCCCCCCAATTTCAGTTTTGAGCTCAGCTTAACAGATCCTAGTAATTATCCATAATATTATTATAATATCCATATAAGTATTATCCATAATAATATTACGCTCTGCCCACATTCAGATCTACATACACTAAGGTAAAGGGTAAAAGCACAATGGTGAAATCTCAACAACGCTTTTGATGACACTTTAAACAGAAATGAATATTTTTCCCTCCTCTATCTACTGTTATCT
Organism: Tiaroga cobitis; assembly: GCA_030578255.1. NCBI lineage: Eukaryota > Metazoa > Chordata > Actinopteri > Cypriniformes > Leuciscidae > Tiaroga > Tiaroga cobitis. The sequence continues at coordinate 18,802,305 of CM060591.1, forward strand.
CTTGCATCTCAAAGAAAAGAAAAATGTATGTAGTTCTGGAACACTTGATAGATATGGAGCTCACAATAAACAGATAAAAAGATAGATACAAACACCCCAAACCACTTCTTTCTAACCAAAAGGATAATATAATTTCTACATTACTCTCCCTTCATATGCAGATTCCGCCCCTTCAGTTTATAAAGTGACATCATTACATGATCACATAAGAAGTCCATTCATGTTTAACAATCACCGACAAAAAAGCTCTCATTAGAAAAGAAGCCACTTTTCCATTCATAAAGTGAACATTTTAAGTGGATGCCTTGATATGTCTGCAGGCAGCTATCTAATTTTATTTTGGAATATCATTGAATAGTTCCACTTGGAAGAGTAATTTATTTCTCCCAAAAATGAGGCAGCTTCCTTTTAGCTTCAGGAACTGTGCTATTAAACTACAAAACATGAAGTTTAGAGACATCCTGTCAAAATAATCACTGCAACTGAAAAAAAAAAAAAAAATCACCTGCCCAAAGTTACACACACAAAAAAATCATCTATCATAGACACTAGAAGTAAATATAGTCACTTTGCTATTGACCACTCAGACCAGTCTTTTTCACTAGAGCAAAGGTGAAAATTGACTTTGACAGCTAAAAATAGATATTTCCCTCTCCAAATATTAGGTATATAACCCCTCCCCTAGGATTTATATTGTAAGAAATTCCATAAGATCTACAAAATATAGCAATGCCATCTTTAAAAAATAGTTTTGCTTCTTGAAATATTTTGAATACATTCATGACTATTGGTAGTGCCTTTATGAACGGTGGCTTCGCTTGTTCCATTGTCATGGTTGCTGTGTTCCCTCTGTCATCACTGGTCAGTATCTAGTTTGGTATTCGTGGTGCCATCTGTTGAAATCATTGTAGAACAGAACGATGCTACCAGACGCCATTCCAGTGATGATGCATCTGCAAAGGGTGATGAAGTGAAAGAGATTCAGGAAGAAAGAGGAGAAAGAGACGTGTCAGTAAGTAACAGATAAATATTACTTAAATATATTGATTGCAGAGTTCATTTAGAGAAGTGCAAAGATAATTGTAACACATTTTGCTTATTTTTTCTCATTTAGAAGAGATCTTTGGCATTTTGTCTCAAACATCTTTGATATGTCAGCGATCATTACTAATCCCAATTATACAACAATCAAGTCTGGTACACAAACTAGAAACTAAAAGTTCACAAAGGCAGACGAAATAGTAAATGAAAAGGCTTCAAAATGTCAATGTTGTATTACATATCAATATATGTATTTTATGTGTCATTCTATTCTCAATCCAGACTGATCTCATGAAATGGCGTATGTATGACACGCCAATTCGTATTTCCATTTTTGGCGTGCTATCAACACGCATAATCGCTTTTCAGCGTGTTTATGAACGCCGTTGACTTAACGTTACATTACTGTATATATAAATATATGACCTACCCCAACCCCGTCCCTAAACCTACCCGTTACTGGGGTTAATACCATTTATGAGTCTTCCCCTACCATCCTAGGAAAAAAAATATATCGCTCCCCAGATGTAGATCTATTGCTCGGATTGCTCAAAATGCGTATAGATAACACGCCACTTGACTTGAAAGTGGCGTGTATGTTTACGCAAAAGTCATGATGCCATGTTGCTCAATCAGTAGACACATCCAAGCTAGACTACATTCCAGACAGATGTTATTATAAGTATTATTTTTTAAAAGTTCCATTTTCTTTTTTACTGGAGCCTTTTTCTGGAGGAAGCTGTTACTTTTATAAAAATGGGAACATTGTTGATTCTTTGTAATGTATCTACTGTACCAAATGAGACCAGAAAAAAAAACATACACTAATATTCAAAAGTTTGGGGCCAGTATGAAGAAGGATATTAATGCTTTTATTCAGCAAGAATGCATTCAATTTGTCACTAGTGATAGTAAAGACATTTAAATTGTTAATATATATTAGGGCTGTAACGATACACCAAACCTACGATTCGATTCGTATCACGATTTTTGACCCACGATTCGATTCGTATCGCGATTCTATCACGGGGGCGGGGCTTGAGGGGGCGGGGCTTGTGGTGAAAAAAAGAGATTTTGAGAGAAGAAAATTTTTTCCATACAAAATTATTACATTTATCTACGTTTACGCTCATTGCATTTTTACAATGGGGTAATATTGTTGTTAAGAATTTACACATCACAAGGAAGCTTGATTTAAATTGTTTAATTAAATTGAAAAAAGTAGCCAAATAAATACAATAGAATAAAGATACAAATAAAGACAATTAAAGAGAAAAGTTTTTGAATAGGTCTAACACTAGTATTCACATACAGAAACTGAATAAAGTAATCAAATGGAAAATAACACTGGGTAGTATTTTAGTCCTGAATAAATTAAATGCATAGGCTATTAATCCTGATTCCTTTAACTTAAAGCCGTCTTTTGTTTTTTTGACAACAAAATTAATGACAGACACATATGGCTTCCGTCACTTTAAGAGCTAGTGCACGGATCCTGTGTTCATTATACTGGCATGCGTTTTATGCCTATTAAAGACAAAACCGACTATGTTTAGAGTATAGCCTACTCACAAAGACCGAAATTGACAATTTTGCGTGTTAAAGCAATATAATCCGCGAAAAATAGTTACTGGCCAGCTGTTTTTGAGGCGGATTTTCTATGAATGTGCGCATAGAAAATAATCTCTCAGAGAGCGCGCGAGCACTGATTAGTGTAAAATTGCTTGAATGTTTAAACTGGTAAGACTTAAAAAGACTTTTACAGTCTATGGTCCCGACTCCAAAACGCGAGTGTGTATTATCGCCGCATGCAGCGCCTGCCTTGCACAACACATTATGAGAGAAGAGATAGAAGACGCGCGCGGTACCGCTGACCACTCACGCTGTTTGTGAAATTGCGTCTGGCAGATAGTTGTTAAAAGAATGATTTGATTTTATTATCTGTGTGGATTACGATTGCGGGAATTTCCCGCATTATAAATGGGAGACCTGCGGGAATGATTAGAATTATGCGCAATACCCGCGCCGAAATTCGAGCCCTGGTTCTGGACAGGAAGGATAACTCTGGGAGTTGGAAGGGGTGTGATCGCGATTCTGCCTTCTCACATCGCGATACAGGATCGTGGACCTGAGTATCGCGATTTCGATTTTATATCGCGTATCGTTACAGCCCTAATATATATATATATATATATATATATATATATATATATACACAGTCAAACCAAAAATTATTCAGACATCAGATATATATTTTTATATTTTTTTTACTAGTGGGTGCAGGACTCTAGTTCACTTATGTAAGTGAGGATTGCAAAATAAAGTAAACTGTGACATATTATACCCAAAAATTCTTTATAAAGTGGACTACCAGTAAAATTTATAAAAATTTGGGACCAAAATGTATTCAGACACTTTGACCTGACCATGTTTTGCTTAAGTGTTTTTTCTTTAATTGCTAATGCGACCTTTTTACACCACAGACTGAACAAAATTAAGCATTGCTTGGTAATTGGTTGACCTAAATTGGTATTTGTCCGAGCAGGACTAGGCCGAGAGACGTGAGAGAACGGTGGCGTGAGTGGTAATGAGCAACACCTGTGAGATGCGCCGTTCTCTCACGTCTCTCGGCCTAGTCCTGCTCACCACAGCATTATCTAATTGTGTACTTAAATTTAACAGCTGATAGCAATTCAACCTAATTCATTTGTGAGACAGTCTAACAGAAGGATGGCCAAAACCACTGAAATATCAACTGATCTGATAACTCTCGAGTTCTTGTCATATTTTATTACCATTTTCTAAACTATAGTGGAAAAAAACTGATAATGTGAGAAATTTTGAAGGTGTCTGAATACATTTTGGTTTGACTTTGAATAAGATTGAATTGTGCATTTATAGACATAACACAGTATATGTTGTTACGGTTATACTTGCTCTCCCCAATGTCATATATAGTCTGGCAAAGGAACAGGAACCAAGTTGTTGTCTATGTACAATATGCTACCTTTGGTCATGTGACATAGCCATAGAGCGTATTCCAGCATCACATCCTGGGTAAGTGAAGAGCTGTTTGAGATCATGAATCTGCCACAAGCTGAGAACTCCCAAATCTCCTCCAGACAGCAGATACTGTCCGTCTTTACTTAGCTGCATCGCCTGGAGCAGAAAACAGAGGACACTCAGTGTGTTATATAAAAAAAACAGTCTGTTTGTCACAGTCACACACTGTGTGCAGTAACTATTTTCTGCTTTTCATTTTCCAAGTCAAAGTGGTGGGTTCATGTATGCGAGTACGTTTTGCTTAATTAATTTGCTTAACTTTTGTTAAATTCCAGATGAAACACGTCACGCAAATGTTTTTTCACAGATATGATAGCTTCACAATAAACAAAAAAAATCTATCAGTCACAACAGCCTCACTTTAAAATATATTAAAGGCAATTAACCACTCAAAAAGACCTCTGACCTTTTAGCGGTCTTTCAAATTTCACGATGATAAATAACCCTGATAAGCATTTGATGGGTGGTTTAAATATGGTTTTTTTTTTTTTTGTTCTCGGCTCAGTGAATAAGGTCTTTGTAGCCGATGATGAACGTCTGGAGCATCCGGCTGGCCGGTGATTACAGGGGTTTACTGACACCCCTGTGGACCTTAGAGTGAGTGTGCCCTGCCTCATCCAATCAAAAGCCACACAACCCCCGATCTTTCCCAGCATGCACGGGGCCAACCTGGCGAACAGTTTGTTTCTTAAACCGCTGTAGCGGTGGTATCCTGCGGCGAAGGGCAGACAGAGTATGAGATTTATTCTGTTCATCTGGTTTTCCTGTGTGCACATGGGCTATGTAACACTTTAGAGGTCCCCTGAGAAACACAGATAATAAAGAACAGCAAACACACTGGGCTCTTTCATTCCACGCACGCGCACACGCACGCACACACACCTTAAGAGCAGTATTAAATGAGTTAAATAAAATGGTGAGAAAATGGGAGGCGTGTGAAACGTGCGGCAGATCTTAAAGTGACCAATAATGCTGTCCGTCATTAATGTTCATCAAAGAACAAAGTTAACAGAAAATTACTCACTGCTCTTGATTAAATAACTTTTGTAGCTTTAATAAGGATTAATCTATATTTAATTTAATTTATGCAGTGCAGACTGTTTGACAACTTGATTCAATTTCTCTATATTTTCTAGACAGGAAGGGATTGTTTTAAGTTAACTTAAATTAAAAGTTGTTACTTTTTTTGAAGCCTAATAAATGTTTAAAAAAAATACACTGTAATGTTGAATGGCTATAATTAATGTTTAAAAAAATAAAATCAGTAGCTGTATTTGTATCAGTGATACTGGCCTTCATTCATAAAAAAGATGGCATTAATGTTTGTACAATAATGTTCCTAAATTAATTTGGAGATTAACTGTGAAATCATTTTGTTTGATTACATTATAAAATCTATTAAACATTTATAAAAATGTAAGTGTTTTTAATCGCGATTATTCACAGAAAAAAATTGAGATTAATCTAGTTACATTTTTAATCAATTGACAGCACTAATATATATATATATATATATATATATATATATATATATATATATATATATATATATATATATATATATATATATATATATATATAGCTTGGATATTTACATTAACCAGTTATTTTCTTTTATGGGGTTTATGTACAGATACAGATATAATCCAGGTGATGCTCACAACAGAAGCTAGAATGGAACGGAGAACTTTGGCTTCCTGTAGTGGAGACCTAGTTGTTCACAAGGGCTGTATTTCAGTAACTATTAGGTTTTCACTTAAAACTCCATTTACTCAAATGCTTGTTTTCTTCAGGAACAATTTTGTATATTTATTTCAACGGGCTAGGTTGAAACCATTTTAAATTATTATTTTTTTTGTCAATTCAGTTATCCGAAACTAAGATGGCAATATCATCATTATTCGTAATGGCTGATGGTTAAATAAGTGAACGTCATAAAATCATACTGACATACATTTAGGCAATAGATGATTATTATACAGTTACATACACTGAACAAAATTATAAACGCAACACTTTTGTTTTTGCCCCCATAGTTCATGTGCTGAACTCAGGGATCTAAGACTTTTTCTATGTACACAAAAGGCCTATTTCTCTCAAAAATTGTTCACAAATCTGTCTAAATCTGTTAGTGAGCACTTCTCCTTTGCTGAGATAATCAATCCACCTCACAGGTGTGGCATATCAAGATGCTGATTAGACAGCATGATTATTGCACAGGTGTGCCTTAGGCTGGCCACAATAAAAGGCCACTCTAAAATGTGCAGTTTTATCACTCAGCACAATGCCACAGATGTCGCAAGTTTTGAGGGAGCGTGCAATTGGCATGCTGAATGCAAGAAGGTCCACCAGAGCTGTTGCCCGTGAATTGAATGTTCATTTCTCTACCATAAGCCGTCTCCAAAGGCGTTTCAGAGACTATGACAGTACATCCAACTGGCCTCACAACCGCAGAACACGTTTAACCACACCAGCCCAGGAGCTCCACATCCAGCATCTTCACCTCCAAGATCGTCTGAGACCAGCCACCCCGACAGCTGCTGCAACAATCGGTTTGCATAACCAAAGAATTTCTGCACAAACTGTCAGAAACCGTCTCAGGGAAGCTCAACTGCAGTTCGTCATCGTAACCGACTTGAGTAGGCAAATGCTCACATTCGATGGCGTCTGGCACTTTGGAAAGGTGTTCTCTTCACGGATGAATCCCGGTTTCCACTGTACAGGGCAGATGGTAGACAGCGTGTATGGCGTCGTGTGGGTGAGCGGTTTGCTGATGTCAACATTGTGGATCAAGTGGCCCATGGTGGCAGTGGGGTTATGGTATGGGCAGGCGTATGTTATGGACAATGAACACAGGTGCATTTTATTGATGGCATTTTGAATGCACAGAGATACCGCGACGAGATCCTGAGGCCCATTGTTGTGCCATTCATCCACGACCATCACCTCATGTTGCAGCATGATAATGCACGGCCCCATGTTCCAAGGATCTGTACACAATTCCTGGAAGCTGAAAACATCCCAGTTCTTGCATGGCCAGCATACTCACCAGACATGTCACCCAGTGAGCATGTTTGGGATGCTCGGGATCGGCGTATACGACAGCGTGTTCCAGATCCTGCCAAAATCCAGCAACTTTGGACAGCCATTAAAGAGGAGTGGACCAACATTCCACAGGCCACAATCAATAACCTGATCAACTCTATGCGAAGCAGATTTGTTGCACTGCGTGAGGTCACACCAGATATTGACTGTTTTTTACATGATTTGTAGTAATAAGTATTTTTAAAGTGCAGATTTCAAGATGTGTCTTTAAAGACTTTGACTTTCAAAGCTAACCCTGAAAAAACTATCCTGGTAGTGTCGCCCAAGCAAAAGTTACTGGCCAATTAAAACAGCAACACGGAACACACACACACATACACACATTCATGTTTTACAGGGACTTCCCATAGACATAATGGTTTTTATACTGTATAAACTGTATATTCAATCCCCTTACTCTAACCCTACCCATCACAGAAACCTTTCTGCATTTTTAAAACACTTGAATTATTATGATTTAGAAGTTGTTTTCCTCATGGGGACCAAAAAATGTCCCCATAAGGTAAAAATTTACTGGTATTACTATTCTTTTGGGACATTTGGTCCCCATAAACAAACAAACAAACAAACAAACAAACAAACAGACACACACACACACACACACACACTCTGTTACGTCCCCAAAGGTCTGGGTTCGTTTTACAGCCATTTTTTTCTGGTATTGCTTGTTGTTTGTGTGTTTGAGTTTTTTTCTAACAGGCAAGATGGCTTCTGTGACTGTTCCGGCAGCTGATTGGTGGTTCAACGGCTGATTGGGACTTGGAACTCCGCCCATTCGTCAGTGGCTGCAGCTGGCTGGGCTCTTTAAAAAGCCCAGTTTTAGATCAGTTCTTTCTCTCTGTTCCTGCTGTTGGTTTGGTTTGTACCCTGTGTGGGGAACTTTATGACATTTAGGCAACTTCTCTGACATTTTGATTAGAACATTTGACAATAGTTTTAAAATGTTTTTGTGTGTTAGTAAACCCCAGCTTGTGTTCCATTTTGGAACTTGTAACAGCAGGATGGAGCATTTGTTTGTTTGTGGATTCTTATAATTTGTGTTAATTACCTTTTTTCTTTGTTGTTCATAGGGAGTTGGGGAGTAGATTTAGACCTACCCCGGGGTATACATCACCCGTAGGTATATTTCTCTGTCTAGAAACATCAGCTAGACCTGGGCGGACCACCAGCTGTAAGTTTGGTTAGGGCGCCTTGATCGTGTGCCAGATAGGGGTTTATTGGGGGTTAGTATAGGTTAGGGGTGGGGTCTGTTTTGTTTATTTCTTTGCTTTGGTCTGTCCAGCCCTCCCCATTCTCCCAGAAAAATTATTATCATTTATTACACACGCGCGCGCACACGCACGCACGGGCACACACCCCCACTCCCACAGTCCTGGGTGAAATACCCAGTATCAATCACAGAGACTGTTCTGCTAGATCGCTGTCCAGCAAACTTCAGACGTTACAGCAGCTGGGATCTGAGTGCATTTGCGTGCATGTGACCTCTTTTGATTTGTCTTGGATGTATCTGAGATGTGTGTAATTAGGTTTCAGGTTACACTGTGGCAAAAACTTAAGCATTTTATGTCAGTCGTGGTATGAAGCAGAGCCACAGGACAGACATATGGGATCTGAATTGTACATAAGGAAAGAATCACCAGAGACTGTCTCAACTATGTCTCAATTAATGACAGCCAGAGAATAAAGCGATTCTTCAATGTTATGCACGCGTTTCGTTTTTCCTTTATTGTCCAAAAGTCCGTAATATGAATCATCCCAAAATCCAGCAATGTGAACCGATTTAAACTCCACCCTTTGACTCACTCTGAGATTGGATAATAATGTTGTTTGGTCACTGCTGCAACAGGAATTAAGTCTTCTGTTCTAATGTGCCTTATTGCTTTAAAGATGTCTGAGAAAATATATCAGTACGTAATCCAGCATCCACGGTGGTCCCTCTGGACCATGTCTGGAAAAGGGTCTGTGAGAAGCATAGATGTCCAGGTTGCAGAGCGGGCTGGGTCAGAATCATAAATCAGTGCTCTCCTCCAGGGCCGCCATTCCAGAATCCAAGATGGCTGCCGTGACTCAGATATCTGACTTAAAGTCATGCTGTGATTTCAAACAACAGGGTTGTGTTGGATGATGCCCCACTGTTTTCTCTCTCTCTCTCCTGATCTGCCTGTGTTAGGTCAGGATATGTCTGGCACAAGTAAGGACTGGATTTATGAAGACTTTAATGCAGTCTATTGCGTATGTGCAGGCGGCTCGGGAAATGTCTGCTAAAATGGTTACTAACAGACATACGCTCAGTTGTGGGCTCCAGAGAGTCATTCATGTATTATTTCTACTTGTCCAAATTAATGCTCTGTCAGACCATCAGCATGAAGACTCACTTTAACCACAGCAACAAACTGTCCCAGCAACCCACTTACTCAAACACAAAACCACATACACCCTCTTCTCCACAAACACACACTGTCACAAAGATGGCAATCCATCTGGCATGAGAGGATCTTACTGTGTCACAGTGTGTGTGTTGAGGTCAGAGATGGGCAAGAGAAGTTGAGTACTTGAAAATGATGGGAATAATTGATCAGGTATAATATTTCTGTGACTTCATGTTTATTTTTTAATTCGCTAATTGTCATGTAGATCATTATCTAAAAACAAAAACTTGCCAAAAGCAGCCTTGTTTTTGATTTGGTGACATTTAGTAAGATTGGTTAGAAGGGGACTTTGTTTGAATTGAGTATCATTCTGTTTCAGTGAATGACAAAAAATAAATAAAATACCTTTAAAGCGTAGTCAGACTAAGAATGCACTAGGGCTTATGTTTTTATTGAATAGATCACCAATAAAATAATAATAAACACTCAAAACGGGGGAATATTTCATCTACTCCACTTTCCCACAATGCTGCAAACCTGCAGCTTTAAAGTTTGTGTACTTTAAATTCAGTGCAAGAGGTCAAACTTTGATGTTTAGATCCTCTATTGGTCACGTCTTCTCATTATACAAACAGTTGTAGGTCAGCGTTAAACAAATGTGAAGGCGAATGCAACATTTGCATAACCTTTGGTTTTCCATTCTCCTGTTTGCGCGAATATGAATGGAAGTCAAAGGAGTTCAGCGTGACTGTGTCTTTATTTCACACAAACATTCAAAATAATCATATTTTGAAATCTCTTATGCTGTAAAACATTTCAAAATTATTTATCAGTCTGATTTTACATAAATTATACCAAAATGTATGTTGGCTTTGAACAAGGACAATAATTAAATAGTCTAGTAAATCTACACTACTGTTCAAGAGTTTGTTTTTTTTTCCTCCAAAGTTTTTGAAAGTCTTTTATGCTCACTAAGGCTGCATTTATTTGATCAAACAGACAGTAAAACAGAAATATTAAGAAATATTACTTCAATTTAAAATAACTGGTTTCTATTTTAATATAAATGTATTCTATTCTATTTTATATTCTGTTTTAATAATACAAATGTAATTTACTCCTGTGATGGCAAAGCCGATTTTTCAGTCTTCAGTGTCGCACGATCCTTCAGATTTGGTGCTCAAGAAACATTTCTTATAACATTTCTTAACATTATTTTCAATGTTGAAAACAATGCGTCTTAATATTCTTTGTGGAAACAATGATAGTTTTTTTCAGGATTCTTTGACGAACAGAAAGTTCAAAAGAACAGCATTTATTTAAAAAAGAAATTTGAAACATTACAAATGTATTTACAGTCACCACTGATCAACTGAATGTGTCCTTGCTGAATAAAATCATTCATTTCTTTAAAAAGCACTGTACAATGATCACTGCAAATTTATCTTTAAAAGATTAGTACACAAATGTACAAAATAAATCCAGGATCATGATTCTATAAGATGACTGACTAATCCTCCATTATGTCATATTGGTTGAATAATAAAGAAGTGTGTTAAAGAGCGAAGCCACCCCTCTTCTCCGTCACTGCAGACTCTGTTTATTGAAAACAAATGGATTCTGGACACAATGAGGAAACTAATCAAGCTCGGAGCAGCAGAGAGCAGAGGAGCACGTAACAGAGCCGGCCTGTTAAATGGGATGCAGGTGTGGGTATGCGTGTGCAGGACAGAGAGAGAGAGAGGGAGGGGGGTGGAGATGCAGAGCTCTGTGAATTTTCCCAGGCCCCGAGGAAAGAGAAAGTGATGGAGCGGGAATGAGGGAAAGAGAGCTGGCCGATTTTAGGAGCTCTGCCCGCCAATGACAAATGTGTCCTTTAATGCAGGAGGCCTCGCAATTGGCCCTTCCTCTCTCTTTCTCACTCACATACACACATGCAAGTTGAGTGGCATTTCGTAGCCCTGCAGATCAAAGGACAGATTCGGACCCTTAGGGTTCAGAAGCCAAGAGAAAGAGAGATGGAGGAAGGAAAGAGCGAGGCCTGTAGGCAGATCATGCCAGCGTTTAATCACATCCCCAGACAGCTGACATGATAAAACACAGAGGCTGAGAACAGAAATGGAAAGAGAGAAAGAAAAAGGAGGGACAAATGGACATGCGAGAGCTGCCCAACTTGTTGACCTTGCTTCCTATTGCGCACAATTGTAATATGCTCATGTTTACCTTGATGTTGTCTTCCACCTCCATATGTCCCAGTAGTTTCCCATTGATGCTGAACACACAGAAGTGGCCCTTGTCATAATAAATGACACAGTGACCCTCGGTGGAGGACATAACCAAACGTGGCCGCACACAGCCGTCTGGACCCTCCAGAGTCCTCAACAGGTCACCGTTCATAGAGTGGACAAGACATGGACCCTCTGTTGTCACACACATACAGAAACATGAGGGTCAAATCAGATACAATTACAGTGTGTTGCTGCACCAAATTGTATATGTTATTTGGGACATAAAAAGGTCTGTTGATTTTAATATTTGTAATATTTCTTCATCCCTTGACACATTTGTTATTTGTATCTGGGAAGCCATGTTTAGGATAGATATCTCAAGAATTATGATATACATAGACAGTCAAAAGGTTTAGCGCCTACTCAGGGCACAAATATTTTAATAATTGGCCCCAAAAGTTGGAAGGAAGAAAAAAATCTAGAGATTGTGGTACAGGGGCCTTAATTACACTCATAAAAATACTAAAGATAAATACTTAAAAATGCGTTTTGATCTTAGTTAAAAACACAGGCTTTAAATAACATTGTCAATTTTGTAATTCTCCGTCATGAACAAAATGTTAATGTCTCACATTTTGATCAAGTATGGTATTATATTAAGCTAATTTTGAGGAACTCGTTTGAAAATGTTGAATATGTCGGACAATTTTGTAAAGTGGCACTGAAGTAGATTTATATGTGCACTGCTCCCATGCAAAAGACAACTTTGACCAAAATCAAGTAAAATAAATAAAACCCAAATGAACTAATACATACATAAGTTGAATTAACTATTTAAAATAAATACAATTTAAAATTGTATAGCAATAAAAAAATGAAAATGAATTACCAAATTAATTCTATAAGCAGCACTGTATCTGCTCAGTGTTTGTGTTTGCTTTACCTCTGCAGCCACTGATGACCAGTCCGAGCTCTGCACACACACTCGCACACGTCACCTCACAATCATGACCGGTCAGGATCGCCCGAGGAGTCACAAACTCTGCTGGAGAGACATACGCAGAGTTGATCAAAAATAGTTCATACAATCGCAAAAAGGGAGCACAAATAATAATTACAATCAGAAAACTGTACACAATATTAAAGAACTAAAGTAATAACTTCACTTAGTAACACGACCGTCAATTTCAATGTTAAAATTAGGTTTTTATTTGTCGTCTACTCTGTGATAAGGTAATTCGAGTGTGTAATTGCTGCAATCAGACACTTATACAGTACCTGTGTTACAGTGTGTGCACACCCTTGCTCTCTTCTGCCATCCACGTGTCCTATTTCAATCAGTCTAATGAGCTCTGCTGGATTTAAGTGTGCACTTTCTGTCTCTATCACTCACACAAACACCTGCCTTTCAATGTGGCTCAGGTAATGCCACAAATAACAGTTAATGAACTAATGAATTGTCACTTTTTACCTGGACAAAAAGAAGTCGTACATTTAATTTCTTTAACTCAGTCTCTCTCTCTCTCTCTCACACACACACACACACACACACACACAGAGTGTAGATGTATAGGTTTCATTAGGTGGCAAACTTCCTAAATGTCTCAGCTTTGAGTTATACCCTACAACTCTGGGGATTAAAGCCTGATGTCGGATTGTGCCCTGAAAAGATCAATAAAACTGATATATTGGTGTATCGTTTAACCTCCCCGTCATCGGCCACCATTTGGTTTGCATTAGGACAACATCTGATTACAATCTAATACCTATATATACTGTATACTATTTATCTGTACTGCAAATGTGCACTAGAGTATCATTTACTCATAGAAAGAAAGAGAGAAAATGAATACATAAACAGAAGACAATTCTAGAATGTTTTTTTTTTTTTTTTTTTTGCAGTAATATTTGCAAATGAAACGGCATCAGATTGGATTAGTTATAAAAATCAGGCTTCATGACAGTGCTATGCATGATTTGGTCATTAGATGGCAGTGTGGTCAACAGAATCAATTCAACAATTCTTCACAGTACACTGTCCAGGAAGGCCTGGATGGATATAAACAACTCTGTGTTTGAAATCATACTGTAACTTCATTCCTGTCTGAAACGAAGAACTGTGTCAGAATGAAAGAAATGAACAAATAACAAAAAAATAAAATGTCATTATTGCTGACCAGCAATTGCTATTTAGCTCTAAAAATCCACTGCAGAATCTACAGCACCGCTGCAAAAGAAAATATATTTGACAGGAGTTGTGGGATTGCAGCATTGTCTTTGCTGGCTGCACGCATGAACAAATGACTCCTATAAGCTGATTCTTTTAATGAATTGCTCACAAACATTCACTCATGGTGGCTGATTGTTTTGAATCATTCTAACAAATCATTGACTGAATTAACATGACTCACTTACAGAACCACGAATCATGTTTGACTCAAAAAGTAACAAGAACTTGTGAAACTTGAATCCATATTATTACTGATGGGTTGTTAATTTGATTAAAATGTAATATTTGAACAACAAAAAAAAGTAGTAATTAAAATAATTAGTAAAAAAAAACCTAAATGTTACCAAAATCATAATAATAAATAGTAGTTTGGACCAATTATGGAAGTTTGAACAAATTCCTCCAAAGTTTATTGATCGTGACTGACTGAATTTTTTTTTTTAGCTTTTGAACTTTCATCCCTTCACCCACATAATAACATTAGTGGAAAATCTGTCCTGCACCATTCTACATGTGATATCAAGAGATTCAGTTTGATTTCACTTTAGATGAAAGTCTGACTCGTAGGCTCTTTAATGTCACTGATAGCAACCGTCTACTACAGTCGTACTTATCTTTAGACGCTCATTACCTAATTCACAATTAGTCATAAATCCTGCCCCATTTGTAAGAGAGCACTTAACAGCATGTAGAGCATCCAAAAACTCCAAATTAGCAAAGGGGAAGTGTGTGTTTTTGCGAGGGTGTGCGCGTAGAGGGCTTTGATCAGCACCGCAGCCATATGGTTAGTGTGCGCAGGGGAAGCCCGTGGCATTTTTCACTTTTATTGAGTGTTCTCTTGCTCTCTCAGATAGATGGGACTGAACTCTCCTGAGCCGGAGACCTCCGAGTCACATTTACTGTCTCCCTCTGTGGCCCTCTGGCCTCCACTTTCACTCACTCACACACACACACACACACACACACACACACACACACACACACACACACACACACACAGGCCGATTCCATTTATGGTGTGATACTAGCCTGAAACTCAATCTTCTGAGCAGAGACCTGCTGTGGTCAGATGAAACTAGTTGTAGCTTCTGAGAGTGAGCCGTAAATCATTACACTGGCCTTGACAGACACACACTGGAATGTGTGTGTATGAACAATGAGCTTTTAACACTGTTGCGTTGCATTGATATCATCACCTGCATGAAAGCTTTTCCTATGTGTGTTTGCTAAGCTCTGGTTGGGGATTTGGGTTCTGAACTTTACCCTGATCTTGACCTCTCTATGTGAGGAACATGAGGAACTCTAGAGACTCTTTTGAAATCATTTGTTCAGACACATTATGGAGCCTTCATTAAAAGAACCGTTCATCCAAAACTGAAAATGCCATGTGGAATGCAAAAGGAGTTATCTAGCAGGATGTCCAATTTGCTTGTTTCTAGACAATAAAACTGACACAAATAGTCAGTAAATTATGACATCATTTTCATTTTTAAATGAACACACACACATCTGTTGGACTTAAACATTTACAACTTACTCCCAGGGTTCTCTCCAATGCTGCTGTGCTTGCCGTTCCAGTACCAGAGCAGTAGTGTGGCGTCTCTGGAGCCGGAGAGAACGTAACAGTCTCCACCAATGTAGGATTCTGAGCGAGCCAGACAGGTCACCACATCAAGATGCCCAAACACAATCTGTGTTAGTTTACCTGTAAACACACAACAACACAGCAACACTTATTGCATGTGTGTGGTGTTGGGTATGTACAAAGCACTATATATATATAAATATATATATAGTGGTGGCCAAAATTATTAGAACGGTTAGATTTTTTTGTTTTAAAAGAAGTCTCTTCTGCTCACCAAGGCTTCATTTATTTGATCCAAAATACAGCAAAAACAGTAATATTGTACAGTAAAGATTTTTACAATTTAAAATAACTGTTTTCTATTTGAATATATTTTAAAGTGCAATTTATTTCTGTGTTGGTAAAGCTGAATTTTCAGCATCATTACTCCAGTCTTCAGTGTTGCATGATCCTTCAGAACTCATCCTAATTTGATGATTTGATGCTCTGATGCTCAAGAAACATTTCTTATTATTATCAATGTTGAAAACAGATCACAGGAATAAATTACATTTAAAATTATATTCAAATACAAAAGTTATTTTAATTTGTACAAATATTTCACAATATTACAGTTTTTTCTGTATTTTGGATCAAATAAATGAAGCCTTGGTGAGCAGAAGAGACTTCTTTTAAAACATTAAAAAAATCTAACCGTTTTAATAATTTTGGCCATCACTGTGTATATATATATATATATATATATATATATATATATATATATATATATATATATATATATATATATATATATATATATATATATATATATATATATATAATGACTTTGATCTTCATGAGGCCAGCAGTTTCCAGTGCAGTACTCCCTGCAGGGTGCGAGTGAATGACTTCACTGAGATGTTGCTGTCTGCTGAGCCGTTTACATACGCCAGATGAGTTCACACACTCCCCAATTCTTACTGCACTTTAAATATTTGCTTTTGGAAAACTGCATGTGCATGCTAACATCTGTATAATGCATAAGACAAACAAACATCAAGCATTTGAGGGACAAGGTATGCATTTCTGTCTGTTTGTCTATCTATCTATCTTATCTTATCTTATCTTATCTTATCTAATCTATCTATCTATCTATCTATCTATCTATCTATCTATCTATCTATCTATCTATCTATCTATCTATCTATCTATCTCTAGTATCTATCTATCTCTAGTATCTATCTATCTCTAGTATCTATCTATCTCTAGTATCTATCTATCTATCTATCTATCTATCTATCTATCTATCTATCTATCTCTAGTATCTATCTCTCTCTCTCTAGTATCTATCTATCTATCTCTCTCTAGTATCTATCTATCTATCTATCTATCTATCTATCTATCTATCTATCTATCTATCTATCTATCTATCTATCTATCTATCTCTCTCTAGTATCTATCTATCTCTCTCTAGTATCTATCTATCTATCTATCTATCTATCTATCTATCTATCTATCTATCTATCTATCTATCTATCTATCTATCTATCTATCTATCTATCTATCTATCTATCTATCTATCTATCAACCCATTTACTGTACATGTTTGTGTGTGTAGAGCGTTTGAGTGTGGTGCGATTCTATTGAAATTCAAGTTCCGCTTGCGTGACTTGCGTTCTGAGCCTCATCTTCCCGCGAGATGGAGTCATGGTCCATCCGTGAGATGAGAAAGCTATCTGAGCCCTGGGGCAATGGAGTTGTAATGCAGTCTGCAGGCTCATTTGTGACTTTTGACCCTTTTCTTTTGTGTACTGCAGGGGAGGCAGTGTCTCCATAGACAACCGAGGTGGTGGGGGGTCGTCACCTGTATCAGTAGAGTAGACGCGGAAGCTCTTGTCCCAGAATCCACACAGCAGGATGAAGCGGTTGTCAGCTGTGATGACAAAACACTGAGCGTTTACCTGGATGCTCTGATCTAACAGATCTGAGATCTGCCTCCTGTGAGTGCCCACATTATTGGCTGAAAAAAGATAAAGAGTCACTGGTTAATGAGTCACTTTGGGATAAAAGTACTAACATAACTTTGCTAGTTAGAGAATTACAGGGTAAGAAAGAGAGAAATAAAAACTTAGAAAAGAAAAGAGATTAACAAGGAAGTAAAGACACCCACAGAATTGTGGAGACATTAACAGAGGGAGTCATATGGTACAAAAATAAAGAGTCTTGACCCTAAAGGTCTATTTCAATGTCTGGTAAGTGAAATTCTGACAACCTCTTAAGAGATTATAAAGATGTAAAACCATTTGCATGAGAAAATATGACATTTATTATTAACTGTGCGTGACCGAATGTAATTTGTGAATGAATACATAAAACAGCAGAAGACAGAACAGTAAAATACCTGTCACATTTTCCTCTGCCATAAACATTTGAAAAACACCCTTTTGGCAAAAGAAAGACTAAAATAATCATAAAAAAATATGTGACCAAAATGCTGTAAATTACATGTATTTTCTTAAACACATAAGACAGAGACAGTGAGATAGAGAGATAGAAGAGGGCAGACTACACAGAGTCAGGTGTGTGAGGCCCAGACACGCTTGTGACACACACCAGCACGGCGTCTGTGCTGGAGTGAGCGGACAGATTATCAACAGCACAGTCATGCAGAATTTACTGTGTTTAAATGTGTGAGCTGTGTGGAATGCAGTCCGTCTAAATACATACATGACGATGGGAGAAGGAGTGAAAGAAAATGAGCTATGAAAGAGGTCTCTCCCCACACAGAGAGACAGGAGGGAGAGGGGAGGGTGATTTGTTGTCTTTGATAAATCTTTTAAAAGAAAAGAAAAAAAAGAAAGAAAAAAGTAAACATCCTGCTTTAGTAAAACATTTCCTACTATAGCTGTGCTAATTTCATTTCTCTTTTATCACTTTAATATAATTTCAACTTAAATCAATATTTAATTCCCATTTATTTATTTGGTAGGTAAAAATGCAAACAATACCCTAAAGCTATGTTCCAACACATATTGCAAAAACATTACCAGAAGAGTAAAAGCTGCTAAAGCAGCAATGGGAAATTCCTATTTTGGCCATTAAATGCTTGAATTAAATTAAACGTTTTGGTTTCCACATACTTTAGCTATGTTTTGTATTGTACTGTATTATATATTCCTTACACACATATTTATAGTATATGTAATATTATAATATAGCTCTTATACAGTTATAAAATTATTTTCACTTATTTACATTTATTTTACACAATATTTACTAAAAATATCTGTAAACATTGTGCATTATCACTATTGACTATTTAGCATCTGATGACAATTTGTAAAAAAGAATTCTGGAAGCGGCCCCCAAGTGGACACATTATCAGATTCAGATCATTTCAAAACACTTTAATAATGGATGGTTAATTGCTCTGGTTGAAATTGAAAGTCAGTTGTTTCATATGAATTTCAAAATGATTTCTGATTGCTGAAGGCTTAAATTCAGATTTAAAACCAACAGAGGTGGAGGTGTAGAGAAAGGTACAGGTGAGTGGAATGAGGGGACACACCATGAAGTGACAAACAGATAAATTAGGCAAGACATATGTTACTGTATAATAATAAGAGCAGCAGGGGAGCAGAGATATAAGATGAATAGGAGCAGGGAGAGAACCTTCAGAGAGGCTTCAGCCATATGTTATCACACATCTTCCCACTCTCATCCCTCTCTCCTCTTTTTCTCCATCATCAACAGGTCAGAGAGATGAGGAGGACATATTGTCCTGACAGCGTGTGCCACGCGGCTTCAATCAGACATTATTACACCATTCATATTCATTCAGTCTGACAGGACAGAGAGACAGAGTAAGAAAGAGAGAGAGAGCTGATGATGTACAGGCTAAGCCACAGCTCATTGCTTTCCAATTTGCATGCAAATGCTGAACTGAAGCTGAATGGCGGCTGGGTGAAAAACAGCACTCATCTCCTCTCAAGGGCCGGGCCCTCGCAACTCACAACAGCCTATCACAAATCACTCTACTGACGATTGACAAGCCACAGACCTATCAAATGGTCAATCTCCACCGGTAACTGGTACTGCTGGTCCTGCACAGAAGAGCTTTGATGACCTGAGAGAAAGAGAGAGAACCGATGAAAAATAGGTTTAATACATCAGGATGGTATATAATACACATAGTAGCCAGAACTACACCGAGTTTATTCACATCTCTTTACATTGGGATGTGAAGAACAGAGGACAATCTTTTTCAAAGATCAGTTTATTGATATTCATTCTGGTAGTTAATAGCATTTTTTTGTACATAAAAACACTCATTTAAAATGTATCCTTCCCATAGCACAGATCCTAAACATAATTTAAAACCACATTCTGAAGAGATCAAGTTTAAATTAGAGAACCATCAGCAATCAGACTCTCAGCATTTCTTTTGGTTAGATTGATCTTTAATAAATAAAAAAACAAGAAGAGGCTGATAAATGGACGTGGACAGGAGGCTGAATGCAAGGCAGAGGAAGTGTCACATTTGATCCAATTCAGTCTGAGATATCAATGTCTAAGGAGCCGATGATTATATACAACTACTGTCAAGCTACTGATCAAGCTACTGAAGTTTGCATTATATAATGTGCCAAAATGGACGTCATCCTGCATCTGACATCAAACTTGACAGAACCCTAACACACTCTTATGATAATCTTGTATGATTTGCTTACGCCCTCCCGATGGTTAGGTTTAGGGCTGGAGTTACCTGCATGATTTTTTTCTTCTAAAAATCATACATTTCGGTTTGACAAATTGCATGATTACATACGAAATCACCACAATTACGTTTTATCATGAGATAGGGTTGCATAACCTGGTTAACATAATAACTATCCAGTATCAGGGGTGTAAATGAAGAGGCCGCATGATTCATAGACTGATTCATTACTGATCACCAAACACCTTGCTGTCTGATTGTTCTTACTCACCGGTGAGACCGTGCCACTTGTTGACGGCGAAGAGGCGGTTGGCGGTGACGGTGATGACCGCTGGGTTGGTCAGGCCTGACTGTGTGTTGGCGGCCACGTGGGTGACAGGCGAGTTGGACGGGAACTTGAGGACCATGATGACATCCTGCTGCATCTGCTCTGTGAACATCAGTGGGGTCTGCAGAAGGAGATACTGTTGAGTCCATTACCGCCATCATCAGCAGGGAGTGAGGGAGTGTAGAGGAAAAGAGAGTGATGGTGGGAGAGAGGAAGAGAGAAGAGGGAGAGAAGCAGGAAGAAAGGAAATTAGGCAGCGAAAGACAGAACGATGTAAAAGAGCACAGAAGCTGAGATTGAGGACAGAGGTAGTTAGGGTAATGCAACACAATATCATAACTGGATTGTTATTAGGGTTGGGAATTGAGAATCTTGGTCAGAACAGGTTTGGAGTAAAATATTTTCAAGATTCAGTTCAGGAATGTCTGTATTTTTGTGGATGGAACCAAGCAAAATGATTTGCGAAATCAGCATCAATGTTATTTATTTCAAACTTTTTTATTACTGTTTTGTTGAAATATAAAATTATCTCATGACTTAACAGTTTAGCAGGCTTATGAGGGTTGTGTATGTAATGAGAATTATTTTCCATACATTTTTTTCTTTTCCCCCTAAAAGAGTAGTATTTTGCCACTGTGTGTACAAATGCAGATTCTGTTCCAAATGCATTTGCAGCTTTTCACAACAAAAAAAATTCTAATCATATCTATAGTATATGATTGCATCGGATTGACCTACAAGCTGATTATTATTCATATTAGTCATGTACTGCTATATCATTCCCGGTAAGCCTTATTTTTGTGTACACTAATACGTGCATGAACACTTCAAATTTGATTCTGAAATAAGTAAAAGTCCCCCTGTGGTGAAAATCAAGTTTTTTTTAATGTTGTTTATATATCTATGTGGTATTTTAAAATTCTTTAAGAGAAACCATGTACAAATTCATAACACCATTGCTGAGTATTTTCTCTTTAAAACTGCAGTGATCTAGCCTGGATGCCATCCCGAACCCCTCCCACAACATTTTTTGGTCGGGAAGTTTGGTCTGGACTCGATCCATTGAGGAGTAATTATGATCAGTCAAAAAATGTTCAGGCCAATCAAATTGCCAGGGCGGGCTTTATACGATGATGGACAGATGATCTGCAGTTACGTAATCACGTCATCAAAGAGCGCTTGGTTTGAACTGGTTTTTCAACAAAGATGACTGCAGCTGGAGAATAGAGATTCCCTATCGCGTCTGTTTTAGAAGAAATCGACAGCGCATTAATTTTAAAAGACGAACAGAGAACTGCAATAAAGGCATTTGTCGATCGTCAAGATGTGTTTGCCGTCCTTCCAGGATTCGGCAAAAGTTTAATTTATCAGCTGGCTCCGATGGTCGTTAAGAAGATGGCGCAATGATAACCCAGTTGTCATTGTGGTTTCTCCTTTGATCGCACTCATGGAAGACCAAGTAAAAGAAGCAACCGAAATGGGCATCACAGCGATGCAACTCATGTCAAAGCCATCGCTGCATCGAACAATGGTGACGCTTTCGCACGCGGCACACCATACCCAAACTGGTAGTCACTGTACCCCTTATAAGCGGCGTATTTCTTTTAATTATAAATTATTAGATGCTACTCATCATTTTGTATTTAAATCATCATTAAATACATCATTAAAACATAATTTTGGCTCCCGGTCTCTTTTCTCTTAAGACTCAAATGAACACGCTTCTTCAGCCTGGTGTCTTTCGTCATCTCTCCATTTATTAAAATCAGTCAAGACGAGCTCTAACCGCGTTATAAAGTTGAGACAGGTCAGACAAATGCGAGCAGATTTGTTGGCTTTATTGTCGAGATCTAATCCTAAACGGAGAACTTGTTCGTATATACATTCACATTTTCTATTTCGTTCAAACATGTTTTTGCAGTACTCCGCAAATCCTTAAATTCTTTTTGCAACACCGGCAAAGGTCGTTAACACTCATTTTTCTTTTAAATACTTTTTCCAGAGTGGGTGCAGACGTGCAGTTCAGTTCTGTTGACAACTCGCTCAACATGCGTCACTTACTGCGTTGCTCTGATTGGTTGTAGGTCTATCCAATTGAGTGCAGAGTTGGTTTTTTTCCTGGTTCGATTAAGACACGCCTCATAATCAAAGGCCTATGGAGCAGTATCAGACTCACATTCTGAATAGAATATGAGTATGACGAAGTCAGGCTAGCAGTGATCTAAAGACGGTTTGAAATCGCTGTTTTTTCTTACGTCATAAACTACCTTGTAAACAATCACGCCAACGTGCAGGCGGGCTTTAGCATATCATTAACTATGACCGATCTGAAGCAGGGAGTCTCAAGAGAAGCCAGGTTATTTTTCTGTTGATATCAAAAATCAGGTACTTTTAGCAATATAGTGGGTGAAATATGTATATGATGTATATTACGATGTTAAGATGAACTATATGCCTTTCTCCACTGACTTTCTGAGTTATCAAAAGCGTTTCTAAGGATGCTGATATTTAGAAGGCAGCTGTGTGACTCTGAGATGGCGAATAAGAACATGGTTTGTGTAACATTAGCAACACATTATTAGCTGTTTAATAACGTAGTCAAGAATATTAATTACCGCTATGTGTCCGATGTTGTAAAGAGCGATACTATTGAGCAGCATTTACTTCAGAAAAGTTTACCGAGTGAGTGGATCTCTGAGCTGGTGTGAGTGAGTGGAGGCGGGGCTAATTAGCATCTTCATGGTTCTGCATATACTAACTGAAGCAAGGGGTGTAGAGTTACATTCAAATCGAGCTATTTAAAGGCATACATATTTTTTTCACAGGAAAAAAAAACATTTAAATATGTCATTTTGGTGATCAAAGATGAGTTTTAAGGGATACAATTATTGACTACAGGGGGCCTTTAAAGCTGGAGAAAAGAGGTCAGACAGAGAGATCAAAGCAGATACACACTGTCGTTTCACAAAAAAATCAATGATAGATTTGACATTCTTGGACCTTAGAGAATTCCAAAAATGCTTCTGCCAGGCAAGTTACATTTCCCGGGTAATGAGTACAAGATAAACGAAGGAAAACAGTTTGTAAAGACAAAGTTGCAAAAGATCAGAGCAGATTTCAAATGAATCTGATCTGTCCTTTAGGCTGCCACAATGTATCGCAACCTCCATTATTAACATTATAATCTACTTTATCCCGCGTTCCATTCTACAATACAGCAGATGAAGAGAAGCTAAAAAAGGTATGCACATTCACAGCTGTTTGATTACTTGGCAGCAAAGTCATCCAACCATCAAGTTGACTTCCTCAGTGAGGCAGGGCTGTGTTTGTAGAAGCAGGAGATAGTGTTCAGACTGGGCAGCTGTGATGTCACTCTCATTGAGCAATCTGATTGGCTGCTGCTTTATAATGATATTTATTTACAGCATAGTTTAATCACTTTAAAGAAGGTCTATTTTGAACTAGTATTTTAAATATTATAAAAAACTTTTGTAGGAAGTATATTTGCTTATAAATAATAAGCTCATATATTTTAGTATGTCTCTCACTCAATGTCACCATTAAATTGTGCCCTATTCCAGTCCAACTGTTATCGTATGTCTGTGATGTCTAATCCTGACGTGTGTGTGATTTTTAGACGCAGTATGGAGACACGGGGCTAATTGGTGTGCCTGCAGTAAATTAGACAGACAGCTAGGGCCTTAAACAGTGTTCAGCCTGTGAGTGCCATTAAACAGAGGATCTACCCTCATTAACCTACTGGAGACACGGAAGAGCGAGAGAAAGAAGTGCAGGCAGAGAGTGAAAGAGATAGATGAAAGGATTACAGAGAGTACATATACAGGATCACATGAAAATGGAATGTTAATTTAAGTTTTTTGTCATGCCATCTCTCTAATTTCAGAATGCTGCTTTTGATGCCTGATTTCATCCAAGTGATTTTTTTTCTCCATTAAATTATTTCATTAGTAATTTTAAAGAACAAAAAAAGATAATACGCCTGTGTAAAAAATACTTTGTAAAAAAAACAAATGGTACAGTAAGCATTGGGTAAGATCATGTACATGAAGGCACAGAAGCTTATAGAAACATTTACGATTTGAGCACTTCTGACATCAGGGAATTTTACTGGGTTCCCATACCTTTTGACCAATGAATTTCCATTGATTGCATGATTGCACTCACAATCATAAACAAACAATTCTACCATTTGTATCAGATCTCCAGTTCAGAGTTTTGTTTATTTAGCCTTTCACAGTCAGTTTTAGACTCTGTGCTTGGGATTGTGGGATTATTATGAAGTTGTGTGTTCAAAGGCTGTTCAAATTAAGTGTCAGCGTTACGTAAAGTCAGAAATCCAGTTCTGAGCCTATAACTATATCTGCATGCGGACATTTAGAGGAGAATGTGAGAGTTTGTTTCCACACAGGCAGGCGGGGGCTGTCATCGCCACAGAAACACACAGCTAATGGGGGCTTCTAGGCCGTCACCCACAGTCTCTCAGTTTCTAGACTAAAGACCCTATCACCTCAGAGCTCTCCGCTCAACTATAGAACTTTTCCCACTTCTGGGACCCTTTCTCACGCTGGGGGCTCACTGAAAGAGGACAGGAGTGAGGAGAGGGGAAGTAAAGCACAAAACAATTAATGGGTCGATTTAAACTTGAGTCAAGCGGTCTATATTTCTCCCTACCCAAACCAAAACGTATTATTTTATTTTAGATCAACATAAAAACAAAGTGGCTGGACCTGCTAAGGGAGAAGCATATCTAAAGAATGGGATTTGTATCAACTGAAGAGATGTTATAGGGTGATTACAAAGGACACAATCTAGTTTTATGAAATCTAGTTTTGCTTTGGCAGTTTTCCAAAATAAGTTGCTGTTTTAAACACTACTTGTTTACAATTACTTTTTTTTTTTTTTTTTACAAACCAGAAAACCTTTCCACCCTTCTGTGGTGTAAATGCACATAATGGTTCCAGATTTGACTGGGTCGTCGTTATACAAGAATGCTAGTTTCCTGCGTATAGAGCTAATGAGGAGGAAAGAGACTGTATGCAAATCTGTTTTGTTATAGGGTTTTAAAAACGAGAGAGAGAGAGAGAGAGAGAGAGAGAGAGAGAGAGAGAGAGAGAGAGAGAGAGACCATGTTTTTATAGTTCCATGTAGCTTTTTTTTTTTTTTTACTATTTTTAAATTAGTTTTTATTTTCATATTATCGATTTTGTAATTTTTATTATTTCAAAAAAAATATTTCTATCTGACTTTTTATACATTTTTATTTCGGTTTTAGTTTTAATTATTTTAGACTATGTAAATGTCTGCTGCATAAACTTTTGTAGACAGGTTAATACATTTGCAATGGTCTGCATGTCAAATTAGACAGTGAGAGTGTTTTTGTGTGCGTGTTACTCACCACCTGCATGGCAGAGCTGCGTGGCATGTGGGGCTCAATTAGCAGCTGGCAGGGTGTCTGTCCAAAACTTCTGATTTGAGACTCCACAGCCTGAGAAAGACAGAGAGTGAGCATTATGGAGGTTTGGTGGCACTAATGAAGAGATATAGGACTATAAACGTCACCTTGAGACAGTGGCTAACTTGCCCTGGACAATATCAACTAATACAGACCCAAAGTAATGTGTGTGTGTGTCTGTGTGTGAGTATGTGTGTCTGTGTGTGACTGAGTGTGAGTGTGTGTGAAAAAAAAAAAGTGAAAAAAAAAAAAGAAAAGTGGTGGAAATAATGATCATACTAATGGGAAAGGGCAATACAGAAGCTGGATATGTACATTTATCTTTGTGAGAGTGTGTTAAAGCAGATAATAGTGTGTATGGAAGAAGAGAGAGAGACGACACTGAGTATGAGCACGACGCTGACAAACAAAAGGCAAAAATAGTAGGTTTACATCTATCTTTTAGGGTTGTTTGCTGTAGCTAAAAATATGTTACAGCATGTTTTAACATCATTTGAACATTACTAAATGGACACAGTGAAGAATATTTAATTATTTGCAGGTATGCACCAAACTATTTATTTACACAATTACACATTAAATTACACAAACACACACACACATACACACACATGATGACACAAGGAAGTGTCATGAAACTACAAATAAAGCCAAAAAAAAGTGCATTCAAATTGCTGTGATATTCGTGAAATTTAGCCTGGATGCCAGCCCGAACCCCGCCCACAACATTTTTTGGTCGGGAAGTTCGGTCTGGACTCGATCCATTGAGGAGTAATTATGATCGGTTCAAAAATTGTCGGGCCATTCAAATTGCCAGGGCGGGCTTTATACGATGATGGACAGATGATCTGCAGTTACGTAATCATCATGTTATCAAAGAGCGCTTGGGTTGAACTGGTTTCCCTCAAAGTTGACTGCAGCTGGAGAATTGAGATGTATAGATTCCGCTATCGCGTCTGTTGTAAAAGAAATCGACAGCGCATTAATTTTAAAAGACGAACAGAGAACTGCAATCAAGGCATTTGTCGATCGGAAAGATGTTTGTCGTCCTTCCTATGGGATTCGGCAAAAGTTTAATTTATCAGCTGGCTCCGATGGTCGCTAAGAAGATGGGACGCAATGAAAACCCTGTGGTCGTTGTGGTTTCTCCTTTGGTCGCACTCATGGAGGACCAAGTAAAAGAAGCAACACTCATTATTTTACTACTTCTTCCAGCGTGAGTGCAGTTGAGTTCTGTTGACAACTATGCGTAGCTCAACATATGTCACTTACTGTGTTGCTCTGATTGGTTGTAGGTCTATCCAATTGAGTGCAATTTTTTTTTCCTTCCTGGTTCGGTTAAGACACGTCTCATAATCAAAGGCCTATGGAGCAGTACCAGACTCACAATCTGACTAGAATATGAGTATGACGAAGTCAGGCTAGTGAAATTGCTTAATTTTCTATTGATGTCAAAATCATTGTTAATACATTGTGAATATTTGATAGCCTGGCCCTACTACATTAGTGCAAGTATCCCTCAAATGGGATTTCCATGAATCCATAGAGAAACTGTCCCGATCCCACGCTAAAGAAAGAGAGAGAGAGCGTGAGAGAGAGAGTGAGAGAGAGAGAGAGAGAGAGAGAGAGAGAGAGAGAGAGAGAGTGAGAGAGAGAGAGAGTGAGAGAGAGAGAGAGTGAGAGAGAGAGAGAGAGAGAGAGAGAGAGAGAGAGAGTGAGAGAGAGAGAGAGAGAGAGAGAGAGAGAGAGAGACTGCCCTTCTTTACATCAATCCTTTCCGTCTGTTTCTAACTCTTATTCTGCTCTTCATTGCTCTTTCTTCATTCCGCTCTCCCGCTTTGATCTGGTTCGGCCCACTCTGCTGGTAACAATAGACTTCACCACACAAACTCTTCTTTATATAGTGTAAATCCACTAGTGATCTCATTAGAGGCACTGATGGAACACAGATGACAGGACTACTGTGTCTGGAAATACCATTGTAAAGAAGCGGGGGGTTCAGAGGAGGCCATGCAAGAGAAGTCACCTCGTTTCAATTATATGATTGGTTGATTTCAACTTAAAAGCAATGGAATTTGACACTCTGTGTGGCAACAGTTCTTCTTTACTTGACCAAGTATTTGGTGCTAGGCAAAACCACATTGCGTCACCTATTCACAGTATAAGATCTTTAGATCTTTTTTTCAGTCAGATCAGTGTTTGTCTAAGGCTTTAATCTCACTAATGTTGTTTCATAGTCCTTAGAAAGAGTAGATGGCATATTTAATTTGGGGAACAAAAACAAAGAGATGAGGTATATTCCATATAGAGTATACCGTTCTGCACCAAGTTGTCAATTGTTCAGGCAATGCACATACAGTGGGGTCCAAAAGTCTACACTGGAAATCATCAGGGATTCAAAATCTAAACATTTAAAATATTAAAATAATGTAATTTTATTATACTAATTAAATTATTTTATTATTAATAAATTACATTATATAGTAAAATGAAAATACATTTTAGCCCTGTGATGGACTGGCCATCCAGGCGGGGTGATGTCCTGCCATTGGCCAGAGATAGGCTCCAGCATCGCCGCGACCTCAAATAGGACAAATGGTTTGATAAGATAAGATGACAATTCGTCTATTAAACCTTTGACCATATCACACCGAAACATTCAAATCTGCGTTGGCGCTGCCGCTGACCCAGAGGAAGCATTTATCATGCGTAGGTATGAAACGGCTTCACAAATAGTATTTTTAAACACATAGTATCATTATTTCTCTGTTACATATTCATATTATCACAGAAACACTGGGATAAAAGTTTATATTTCAGATGAAAACACTGATGTCTACAGAAGCGATCAAAATAGAATAAATCATCCTTGAAATTAACATGACACTTCAAATAACGATTGTATTATAATCGTTAAGCCACCAGTTGGTTTTGAAATTTTATTTGTCATTGAATCATTCAAGAAATTAGTTCAAAAACGCTGAATCATCCAAAAGTATTCATAAGTGAGTCATTGAATCATTCATTTAAACCAAGTTTAAACATTTCAAATAGACTGCAGCGATTAAAATTTGGCCAGAACCTCTAGTAAATTACATTAAGTTATTTTGTGTAGTTGTCTGTTCAGAATTGTGGAATCGTGATCTCTTTTTGAAAAAAAATAAATAAAAAATGTGATTCTCAATTTATCCAGAATCGTATAGCTCTGGTTAAAACATTTCAAAACGCACCTGCATTGTTTTGCATTTTGTGACTTTCCGTCAAATAAAAGACAGATTTTCCAGTCATATATTTCATAATGGAAGATTTAATAGGGTTAAAATATCGTCTATCGTCTCGTTCTCGTGAACCCAATATCGTGTATCATCTCCTCTCGTGAACTAAGTGTATCGTCACACCCCAAGACTTTACTCCACATAAAAAGTAAAGAATCTTCTACATATTTATCCACTCCATTCAATCCCTCAGTAAGTTTCTCAAACACACACCAAGATCTGAAACAGATCGTCTAGCTTCATGTTACGCTGTGAACTAATGTCATTCAGCAGTGTGGCATAGAAGTTGGGATCGCAAACCAAATGAAGGTCGAGTGTGTCACACTGGGACAGTTTGTTTAAGCTAATATGCGGATGCGTCTTGCCCAGGCACCTGCCCCATCTTCATTAAATCCTCTCTTGACATTTACTACCACAGTAGAATGAGGCAGTTCTCAGGTCAGAGCGTCCAGCCAATGAGGAGAGAACGTTATATGGGCGCTAGCCATGCTAGAGGGTCCAATCTCTTTAGGGGCACTAGTGCGTATCTGATGAGGTCTCTTTATATTCTACACATTTAAATGGTGGAAATGTCCCGTATGTATGCATTGTACACAAACACACACACACACACACACACACACACACACACACACACACAGAGAGTCATGCTTCATGAGTCACCTGATTTACTCTAACCCTTGACAAGGTAATTTAGCTGTACAACAAGCTGTGGCCAAATTTCTTATTTTGCATAATGAGGTTCCTATGAATACTTAGAAGATTTTAGGGGGGGTGGATTCTCCCTAAATTTAAGCCTTTTAAAGGTCAGATTAGTATCGGACTTGAGTAAAAGTGAGACTTGATTTAAAGGAAAAGGACGGTGTTTGTGTTTAATTCACGTGCAAAGGGAGCTCTTTGTGCCTGTCATGTTCTTTTTTTGTGTGTGTTGTGGCAGGGCAAAGACAGGAAGTAATCACCGTCTGAGTAAACATGGCCCAGTCTCCTGAATGACCCTAATCTACCATGAGACATTCCACACGCCCCATGGTCTACACGCACACACACGTGTGCGCACACACTGGGTTCAACATACATAGATCGACGCAATTACACACACAGCTTGCCATCAAAAAACCCAAACTCAGCTGCTCAGACTGACAAAACCCAGTCCTGCCCAAACCAGACCTGATATGCAAGATACAAAACTAAAACTAGAACCAGAACCCAGCAGTTGGTTTCCCCACGACACAATTTGAGAAGATCCAGAGCCGGTGCCATACTTGCCGTTTCCAGACAAACACACACACGCTGTTCTAAGAGCCATGCTAAACTACACCCTGCTCGTTTATTTTTCTAATTTAGCTTTACAAACCGGCTATGACGTGAGGTCAGGGTCCAAAATGAACTTTTTGCCACACCTGCCTATGGTGACTGAATTGACTAAATGTACCAGCCATGAATGTTTTTGTTTTTTTCATTATGGTAATGTGATTATTTAGATGTTTTTTTCTTCTTTCTTTCTTGCATAATAGTGAGAAACAGCACATTGGCTATGTCCAGACTTCAGGTAAAATTGGCCCAAATCTGATTTTTTTTTTTTTTGCTCATATATTCCTCATATCTATTTGTCCATTACAGTGTGAACATTTTGTGGTTCTAAATTGGATACAGATCTGACTTTTTGCAATGTGACCTCAGCGTGAGCAGTCATTTTGGGATTCATTGACTTTTACATCACTACAGATCAACATTCGTCGTAATTTCATGCTGGAATTCACATATTGGTTATTCTTTGGTCATCTCTAAACAAGCAAAACCATGAGGATTGTATCATAAATAATTTAACATTTTGCCCTCTTTCTCCTCATCCTTGTCCTAATCACATTCTCACAAATTCGCTGGTGTCCACTGCACATGAAATAACTCGCCAAAATGAAAATTCACATCATTTCAACTACTGACTAACTTGACTTTCACAGAACACAGAAGTTTTTGACTTTTTCAACTTTAATTCATTATATGCTGGAAATATTGAGTTCATGTTGATCAGGTTGTGTATATCATTAAAAACAGGTATGAATGATTTGTTCAAGAACCAGACTGATTAATTTCTCAAGCAACTAATGCAATAATCCAGATGCAGCAGTTATAAGCCCACTGGAGGGGAAGATTTTCATGGAATAATGATCTAGATTTTAGTTTATCACACAAAGCTGTCATAGCTTAAAAAAAAAACGTATAGCTTAAACAATGAGAAATATGAACAACTTTTACACCTTTATTTTTTGTGTTCCATCGAAGATAGTAAGTCATACAGGTTTGAAATTGCATGAAGGTGAGGAAATGATGACAACTTTCACTACACTGTGAATTATCCCTATTGTCTATGTACTGTATGCATGTAGGTATGTATGTTTGTATTGATTGATTTATTAATTTTACCAGACATTGGCTTTTTAGGGCAAAAAAAATATTTTTACTAATGCTTGGCGTGTTAATTTTAGACCCTGCATGGGGTGCAACTAAGAATAATGATGTCTTCAAGGTAAAAGGAAGAAATGGGTGGCATATAAAATACTGCACAAAAAATTATACACGCTCATTCGAAGACTGTGTGGCTCACCAGTTCTGTTCTGAAATACATTCTCTCTCTCTCTCTCTCTCTCTCTCTCTCTCTCTCTCTCTCCTCTTATGACTTAGATCCTGTTAAGTTTTTTTTTTTCCCAAGCGTGTTTATTACAGTTTGATTGCAGACACGGCCATGTGAATTTATCGATCTCCTAATGGCCTGTGAATGGTGGAGTGGCAGTCAGGCGTAAGGATTCCCATTTAACCTCTGCTTATTAAACAGGAAGTGTGCAGGGTAATGGCCTGAACTGGAGAGATGACTGGAGCAGATAGGCAATGAATCTGCATCAGATAGAGGGATGAAGAAATAGATAGAGGATTAAGGGCATGGAGGGTGGAAAGGAATGAAAGATGGACAGAATGAATGGCTAAAGGAATGGCTAGATGGAGAAGGATGAACAAATAAAAGAAAGGAAGCATGGGAGGAAAGGAAAGACCATTAAAGGGATAGCAAGAACACCTAGATGGGAATAAGGTGAGTCGAGTCATTAATCAGCCTCAGTCACTGAGCATGAAGGGCAGAAGACTAGAACCCACTCCGACACCGAGGACTGCCCCAGTGCACACATTCACACCCACACAACTGCTTCACTGCAGGAAAAGAATGGCACTGTGTGACCTCTGCAGCAGCGATGCTATATTAAGGCGGAGAAGTTAGCTGCTTAATTCACTGCCTGATGCTTTCAAGTGCTGCCCTGGGATAAAACAACCTGTATCTGCTGGTCTAGAATCTTTTTCTCCAAACAAAATCCAAATGGCGGTACATGTATTATTTACTCAACGGTGTAATTTATTGAAAAAGAGTTTAAATGTAATTATCGTAGCATTAAAAAGTAGTCTGGAGTACTAGTACATTGCAAAAAACAAAAACAACAACAAAAAGAGAACACATATGCCTGCTCTTGAGTCGATTAAAAATAACCAAAATACTCTTTGGAGTGTTGTTTTGTATAGGATGCTCAATTTGCACGATCTAAATGTGAACCTTACTGACTTCACAGCTTTACTCTGCAGTTGATACACATTCCATATGACGTCATTATTTGACGAATGAAACTGAGGCTGTGAAGGGAGGAAGTCTAGTGCATTAATCTTGAGATCCTTGGTGTCTTTTAGCTGACAAAACATTTAAAATACATACACTGGAAATTTGTGCAAAGACGTTGCACCACCTGAGCGATCAACACAGAGACATACAACAGTACAACAATTGCTGTACTTTCGTCTCTTACATCGATGTTTTAATTTGCGTCCTAATAAATATGCCATCTACTTTGACCAAAGTCTATATATATCAGGGGTTTAATACAATCTGGCTCAAAGTCCTATAAGGCTCACATCCAGGACAATAATGCAAGGAACAACCAAATAACAATGTCCTTGAATAATGGATTACAGACCACCATGCCAGGTTCAGTGACACCAACATCCTGCTCGTCTGGGATGATGTAAAGCAGATAGTCTTGAATGGTACATTTTCTTTATGGTAGCACTGGATGATGTGTATATTGTGTACAGTACATTTCACAGCTAAAGCAAATTAACACTTTTTTGCTGTGGTGCTGTAGTTGCAGAAGCAGAACAGAAAATGTGTCAAATATTTATAACAGAATTCTGGCAAGAGAATGCAGAGGTTCAATGGGAGTTATCCATCATTAAAGTCATTCAGTTCCAGTATTTGTTTTTTAAACGGAACCGAATTAGAATAAGAACTGGTTCTCGGTTCAAACCTACTGTCTAAGTCTCAGATCTCAGATCAGGTAGTGCTGTTCCTGAGTGAAAGGCAGTACCTGGACCTGTTTGAAGGACATCTGTAGCTGTCAGTGGGGCAGTAAGTGAGCTAGATCTGTCTGAACTGGTCTGTACTTCTGTGTGGCAGCTCCCAGAGAGAAACAGATGAATAATAAATGAGTGTGGGAGACAGAGAGGTAAGGAAACGCAGAAAGAGAGATTCCTATTGAGTCTGTAGTATGTCTTCAGGTCTCACGGTAACAGCTAAACAAATGTTTTGTAAGTGTCTGTTGAAGCTCAAACCAGTTTACAATAGCTCTGTTCCAAAAGCATAGTGTGCTGACTCGCTTCCTACTGACTATAGAGGCAGCTGTCTTCTAAAGATGCTACCACATTAGCGAAATTTTGCGCAAAAAAAGGGTCAATTGTCTTTGTCAATGGTGTAGTGATGTATGAAGCACAGCTCTCACAGAATCACTATCAAACCAAGCAGCTTTCTTTTGGTCAACGGCAATACTGCAAATTTGTTTAACCATCTTTAAATTATTGCGTTGGAAAATCTTTCACCCTCACACGAAATTTACAATCTCATGGATTCCTACTGATGACTGGATTTCACCTGCAAAAAGATTGCCATACAACGGTAAACGGGACCCCACCCTAACTGTCATGGTACCATATAAGCGCTTTAAAAAAGAAATAACACCAGAAACTCTAAATTCACATTTGATTTTAATCGAGAAAGCATGTTGCATTAGTCAGCATGAAATGAAAATTCACTATTTTGTGAATGCATGTTATCGATCTTACTGTAAGTGATTCATTCAAGTATGTTTCATTTTTTTTCTTGACCTTGTAATGTATAAGAAAAGTCTTATTACTTGATCTTCTGTATTTAATTTGTCTAAACCCTGTCCCTCCACAATCGACTACAAGCTTGTAATCATTTATGAGTGCAATGCCCACACCTCAATAACCAATCAAAGATTGTTCAACAGAACCAAGTCCCGAACCAATATTTTTTTCTTTTTCTATAAACTGTTACACTCGAATGTACGTAATAATATGGAAGAAAAAATCTGTCACCACTTCTGTTCAACTTTAAATTAATTGTACACTTAAAATATATGTTAATTACACATAATTATTGTTTTCAATATTTAATGAAATATAGGTTTTTTTAATTTATAATAAAAATTTCTCCTGCTTTAGAAAATTTATTTTTTCATGGAACTCATTGCAATGC
Organism: Tiaroga cobitis; assembly: GCA_030578255.1. NCBI lineage: Eukaryota > Metazoa > Chordata > Actinopteri > Cypriniformes > Leuciscidae > Tiaroga > Tiaroga cobitis. The sequence goes on from CM060591.1 coordinate 18,837,285, forward strand.
ATTCTAGGATTGGCTCCTTGGCCAAAGTGAAGTAATATGAGAATACAATTTAGACTACATTTTGGAACATTCTTTGAGTCAGGTGATGGTTTAAAAATGCAATAAAAATGGGTCAGAACAGAGCAAATGTGTCAAGTTGGCAATGAAGTAAACAGAGAGAGAGAGAGATGTGTCCATGTGGGTGAAAGAATATGTGTAAGAGAAAGAAACACACTCACCTCTCTGAGCATGGGGTCAGATATGGAGCTGAGGTTGACCGCTCCTTCATAAGTCAGGTAGTAGAAGACATTGAGAGCTCTGATGGCCTCAGGTCCCTGCTGCTTGTATCCGAATATCAGATCAATCCACTGATGCAGCTGACAGGACACAAACTCACTCTCCAGAGCCTATACAAACACACAGGAGATAAAACTAATGTCATTCTAACTCAGTGAAACAACAAGACTGAGAGCACACCCTGCCCAAAAGAACTACATCAAGATGCTGTAGGTAAAAAAAGCTAAATAAAAAAGCTAAATTGAGGGTAGTTAGTGAATAAGACACAGTGAAATGCCACATGGCATGACTGCTAAGTGAATTCACCACAGATTGTGATATATTTCTTATTTTGTTACATACCCAACAACTCATGTAGGGTTCCTCAGAGAACGTAACCAAGTAGCATGGGTAACGGGATCTGTCAAAATGTGCTTTCAACAGTCACAAATGACATAATACACACAAATTACAAGCATATGCTTCGAGGAAAGAACCACTGGAGCAAAGCAGATCGTCTTACATGAGCAGGACGAGATATCTTTGCTCCTTTGTTTAGTCTCATCCTCGGCGTGCCATGGGGCGTCTGAGAGCGTTGTTGTTTTCGGAGCTATGATTGTTCTTCGACTGTCATAACATCGAAACACAAGCTGTTTCTCTCTTCATTAGCCGCCAAAGGAGGGCCTCCGTTTATGACTGCTCATAAAAAACAGCAATTGTGTTAATTTGCTCAAAGCTGTGTGGGCACAAAGGCCTCTAAACGAGCCCAAATGAGTATGAGAAGAGCCTTGATTGTCATTGCTGCCTTGTGTCACATTAATTTCGAGACAAACATTAGGCCCTGCACTTAAACAGCAATTTATATTATTTAAACGCTTACCGGAAGGGTCTTAGCATCACTCATTTAAATGTGAATTCGCTGACAGCTAATTTCGCTTAATTTGCACTCCAAGCTTTCTTAATTAGAACTTTAAATCAGAAGGGCAATGAGAGATGCTGTAAAATGTGGCATTTTGCAATACGACAACAGGTTTGACAGCAAACTGGTTCAGCTCTTATGCAGTAATAACTTCATGAGTGATATTACAAGATAGCAAAAAGTTCAGAGATGAAACCTAAAACCTAATTTAGATATTCTCTTTGTTTGTTTTTAGCTTCCACAGTGTGTATGCTATGGAAATTCACACAAAGGTGAGAAATAATTGCTTCGTTTATAATCAGGACGGTACTCACAACTGCTCACTCTATATTGAAATTCTATACTTTATACTACATTACTATTGTAAATAATTGTACTGTTACACATTTTAAAATAAAAAAATAAATTTAATAAAATATAAACAAAACATTTAATACATGTAATATTTGATAAAGGGTTTAATATTTTTCTCTTTTATTGTTTTACTACCAATGCACAGCATCTATCACAAGCACTTGCCTAAAACATGCAGATTTATTCCAGTTAATCTATTTGTCTAAAATTTTATTGAAAAGAACCTGTTCCTCTGAGTCTTTGGAGGGATTTTTTAGTTTATTATGTGGATGGATTGACCCCACATTGTTCCACGACTTGTCTGTTTCCAAACTTAATACAGGGGCTGATGGGCATTTAATGTGGGCCTCCATCTTGTGTCAATCAGCGAGGGGAAACAAAGAGGAGGACAATGTTATTGGACACCAACTCTCCAGAGGACTACCTTTATGTTAATCAAGGAACTCTAAAATCAGGAATGAGATGGTAACCCCGCTCAGGGAGACCTGACCTCATCAGAGATGCAGAGAGCGTTTGGTAGGGTCTCCTGAGGCAGAGGTGTCACTCTGAACCCATGCTCTTTCATCAAAAGAGGAGGGGGAGATGTGTACCTACAACATTAGATTCCTTTTTAAAAATGACTACACCACTCACGTTAGCCCAGAGGGCATGTGCGTATATATACAAATACATGTAAGTGTTTTTGCAGTAAAATATCAGGTTAAGATGTTTAATATGACAGAAGACTCTTTTTTATAAATGTGACTGTCTCTTACAAAGCCAAGCAAAAAATAAAAAGGTTATTTAAAAAAAATTATTTACCAGTTTACCAAACGAAACGAAAACCAAACAAAACACAAAAAGCCAAAACCAAGCTTTTCTTTTTTCTTTTTCTTTTACTGATTGGCCAGTTTACAAAAATAAAAACACATTTGAAAGATTTCTAGAGGATCGGAAACAATATTAATAAATGTGTTGCGTTGTCTGCCAGTGCAGGTTTTTAAAATAATAGTTTTAACAGGCATGACAATTCTGTAATTATTTACTCATTCTGCTGTCGTTTGAAAATTGTATATCTGTTGTAGGATACACAAATAGACATACTTTTATGAATTGTCATTCAGAACTTGCTATATAATGACAAAGAACACAAAACAGTCTCATAAAACTATATAAAAAAAACCCCCGAAGATTATCAATCGATTTAAAAAAAAAATTTTTTACTGTTCATCATAAAATGCTATCTTATGCCTAACGCTTTTTTAATAACTAAGTTTTAAACTATTTTTATGGTCCCTTTGGACCATGACAGCTCTAGTCACTATGATCTACCGTTGTATGATTATTAAAAATTTCCACACGGAAAAATATCTACGAAAAAATATCAGCACACGGGTCTGGAATGACACGAGGGAGAGTAAATAATAAAAATCTATTTTTTTACTATTGCTTTAAATTCATGTATATGTACAAAAGAGGCCCAGGAGTGTGTAAGATGCAGCTCATTATCTGGAGAGCATTATTGATGTGCCAATTAGTAGATGCAGTATGTCCCATAAAATCCACTGGGAATCATCAGCATTATGGAAATGTGTGTGAATGTGTTTGTGTGTGTAGAGGTACTGCCGACTGTGGGGTGAGGTATCACAGCTGCTGAATAAAAAAATGGATTACATTTTATTTCAGCACTGCTTTTTTACAAAGGAGAAATGCTATAAACGCAACAAAGAATGAATTTGAGCTAGGCTGAAAACAAAAAGCACTTTGAAAAAATTGTTATGGAATAAATAAAGCAAACATCGTAAATTGAACGCAAACAAATGACACCGGAAACTAGCAGATTTAGTAACTTATAATGCCACCTCACATGTGCCAAGAACTGACAAACTGTAAATGTAAAAAGCATATTTGTGTAATGGTACCATGATCTATTCTCTTCTCTAAAGGAACCAAATCTCTGGGAGTATCTGAAAGTTACGGAAATGTCATTTCCAAAAACTAATTCAAACTTAATGCGCAAACTGACAAGCTCATCGAGACATAAAACAGCATTGAAGACTTTGTTATAACAGATCTTTCATTTTTTCCCCCATTTTTTTTACAGAGAAACCCTACAGTACACATAGTTCTGTTAGACACTAATGATACTTTCAAACATGTCTTTTTACGAGATGGATCTCTCTGAGCTCTTTATGACTTTCATTGACCATTTCCCTGTCTTTAGCAGCCTTTTAAAAGCATTTTAAGGACTTAGAGCTAACCTGTCTGTGGCCATGTTAAAATGTCACATAACAAATCAATCTGGCTGTTTTGCATTAGAATACAGGGCTGTCAAGGGAGAAGGAGTGAGATGGCGAACACACGAGCAGACAGGATTATTTCATGGGCAGCTGGATTGTGCAGTATTGATTAAGAGAGATTATAGTGGCACTAATCATGTATGTGAGACTATGAGACTATGACACAGTGACAGACAATGCAAACGAAAGCCATGAGTCTAATATGGAACAGATTGTGAAACTCAAACTGTGAAATGTTGTTTCAACTCAAATCAATATTTCATGACTATTTATTTATTTATTTGAGAAGTTGTTGTGTAATAAGGATATCATACAGTTAGTTGATCTTTAACGGAAAAGTATCCCATTCTGGGCTAAGACAAGGGACCTGATGTATAAACCTTGCGTGCGCACAAAAAAAGGCATTGAAATGTGTACACAATTTTCCACGCACATATCGGGATTTATAAAAAATAAACTAGGTGTAAATGTGCGCACCGTACGGACACTCTAGACTGTTTGTACATACTCTTTTACTGGAGTGAGCAAAGTAATGAAGCAAAACAGTTTGATTAAAACTCTGTTTTACTTCTGATATGATCATATCATTATTGGAGTTAAGCACGGAAATTTCATGAAATTTTTTTCCAGAAGTTACAATATTTTTATATGAATTTAAATATAAATATATGTAGTGGATGCGGTGCTTTTTAACACTTTTCCTGTACAATGCTGCGTTTTAATGTTTTAACTACAGCGAGGATTGCTTGGTGCATGATAATTCCTGTGTTCTAAATAGCAGAAATCATGTTCTGAGAAAACATTTGCGTGCGAATAATGATCAATGATGCGCAATAACTCCGTCTAAGCAGATGGCTTAGCAACATAGACAGAAGGCCTATAATGACCGACACTGAAGGACTCACTCTGTGATCGAACGGTCCATTGGCCGGTTTGAATAAATCCGATGATGGTGTCCTGCACAGACAGTAAACCGGATGATAGACAGTAGCCGAATGATAACCATTTTCAGGGTCTTCCCAATATTATGAAAAATACTATTCTATTTGAAGGATAGAATGGTAAGATATGCACGTTAAAAAACATCCTAAAATGTATGTTTACCTTACAGAAAAAATGCAAACATTTGATTTAAATATGAACTAAAATAGCCTACTATTTGGCCAGTGGAAAAGATTGAGAATAACACTTCTCTGAAAAATATTTTATACAATATTGATTTATTTAGTCTAAAACAAGGCAAGGATACTGAATGTTTTTCTGACATAGTCCTTATCTCATATTTTGTATTATATCATTAAACAAGTATCACATAGATGGAAATATGCATAGAAATGATCTGCAGATGATGTTATGTATAGTAAAACAAGGCGTTATAAGCTCCATATATTTATATTTCGGGCTGGAGATACCTATGCGCACAGTCATGGTTCTCTTACGAGAGTATCTCTCGTACTGCGTAATATCTTACGCTACGGGGAAAACCTCTTTTCCACGAGATATTGAAGCCAAAAATTATCCTTAATTTTGAATTAATGTAAAATGCTGTGCAGCAGCATGCAGACATAGGCAGGACGGCTCGCGCGCCTATTGGCTGCCCTGCGGCAACAGCAGCAGCCTATCGAGAGAGGCGCTGCGTGACACCATATCCAATGGGGGCATTTCACGCCCATTTCGTCACGTCCCGCCAGAAAGGGCGTGGTCTCGCCCTATAAATATAGCTCAATAAGGCTGGTACACTGGTTTTCATCTCTTCAGCGAAGCGCACGCATCACTGGATCTAGAGTAAGAAGCCGCGCCATCGACACAGGCCTTCTGCGGGACGAGCCCTTGAACCTGAAGCCGCTGGCCTTCACTTCGCCACCTTCAGTCACCGTACCTGCTACGCTTTCCGGCGTCAATATCCTTTTACTCTGCTGAGAGTGTGTGTTCGCCGTCACGACTCACACTCTCTCTCTCTTTATCTAAAAGAGCAGCGTCTTTTTAAAGATGCTTCGTTCCTGTGGCTCGTGCCGAGCCGCACTCAGCGACGGGGACCGCCATTTCATCTGCGTTTCCCGCCTGGGTAAGGATCATGCAGCTCTCGCGCTCGCTGAGCAAGCTATTGCCATGGTGACTCTGAGGACTCGCCTGGCATTTTTTCTCCGAGTCTGCACTCCCGCCCGCTGTAGTGCCGCGCTGTAAAGCGCCGTACTCAGCGGGTCCCCGAGCCTTCTCCAGCCCATGAAAGCTCGCCAGTTCGTCCGCCAGCTTCACCAGCTTCAGTCGCTCACTGAGGGACAACGTCCGCCGCGCGCCGCCGCCTCCGCCATTATGACGACGAGATAGCTGCATCTGTAGGGAAGACCAGCTGCTCTATCCTGGCGTCGGACAGTGAGGATGGGGCGAGCTCTGTGGACCTCTCCCCCTTCTGCCCGCGAGTCGTCAGGGAAACGGGCCAGCATCAAAACTGCGGCTAGCTTTCTTTACGTTATAAGAAAGCTGCCCTGCCCCCCGTGGGCGTGCATCACCGGCGAAATGAGGAAAGAGTGTGTTTTAGTCCCGCAGAGGCCGGACCAATCTCCATTTCGCAAACATTTCTCAGCTCCTCTTAGTTTGAGCGGCTGAAAATGTCAATATTGCAGCGGTGAGCCTGTTGTATAACACGCACGCCTGCAAACAAACGCCGACACACAAAGAACTGTGATGACGCTCTCTTATATGCTCGACGCCCCCCCGTGGGCGTGCGTCAACGGCGAAATAAGGAAAGAGTGTGTTTTACTCCCGCCGAGACCGGACCAATCTCCATTTATCAAACATTTCTCAGCTCCTCTTAAGTTTGAGCGGCTGAAAATGTCAATATTGCAGCAATGAGCCTGTTGTATAACACGCACGCCTGCAAACAAACGCCGACACACACAAAACTGTGATGACGCTCTTTATCGGCTCGGGCTATTTTAAGCTTTTGTCATTTCCCCCTGTGGCTCAGTGGCGAAACCCAAGGCCTTCACGCGGGAAACACGTGTTCGATCCCAGCTCTCGCAGCAGATAAAAATTTCTCGCCGCAGCCAGACTTACACCCAAACTTTTCACTCGTTCAGTTCCGAGAAAATGCGACTGTTCCAGTGTATTTTGCAGTAAACAAGCCGGTACCATGGCCTGCTTGCCTGCACACAAATGCCGTTTCCACGGCGACCCAGAAAAATCATATAAGCAGTGTATTTTCTGGTATTCCGGCCACAGCCGATGGTGTTATGAGTGTATTAAAAATGCCACAGCCCAGTGTTCATTTCTACACACAAACACAGCCCATCACAGTGCAGGGCTCGCACAAATGAGTTCGACTCATGTCAATTGTGCATTAATTATAGTGAATGTGCCCACAACCCAGTGCCCACAAACACTACACACTGCATGTGCCACGTTTTCTGTAAAAGAAACCAACACACATACAGTCAGCTAAGGCCCACGGCCCGCGGCCAGACTGTACCGAAACTTCTCGCTCGTTCAGTTCCAAACAATGTGACTGTTCCAGTGTATTTTGCAGTAAACAAGCCGGTAACACAGCCCGCTTGCCTGCACACAAACGCCAATTTTACGGCGACCCAGATAAATCCCAAAAAGAGTGTATTTTCTGGAATTCTGGCCACGGCCGATGGTGTTCTAAGTGTGTAAGAATGCCCACGTCTCAGTGCCCATTCCCACAGACAGACAACAGCCCGCCACAATACAGGGCTAGCACAAATAAAATCGACTTATGTCGATTGTGCAATAAATGTAGTGTACGTGCCCACAACACAGTGCCCAAAACACTACACGAAGCATGTCCCACGGTTTCTGTAAAAACGAAACCAACACATTCTCAGTCGGCGCGAGCCGACAGTGTTCCCAGTGCATTGAGTGTGCCCGCTATCCCACGCCCACATTCCCTCACAGACATGGCGAACCCCACGGGGCTCGTCCCGCTCGCATTCTCTCCACAACCTGTCAGAGAGAAGCTGAGCGCGGCCGGGCTGCCCGCTGTGATCAGCACACCCCCCGCCTCGCACACTGCAAACACGGTGTTTATTTCTCAGCACACCGGAGCTCTCCGGCCACCGTTATGCCGCGGCCAGAGCCCAGATTTTATTCTACCTCTAGCTATTCACGCAGATGCGTGGGCGAAGCTTCCCGGGGTATCAGAATGGGTGCTGAAGACTATAAAAAGAGGCTATTCGCTACAGTTCGCTCGATGCCCCCACCGTTGCGCGGCGCGAGCCGAAACGACGGTAAAAAAACGAAGTATCTCATCTACTTTTTTCATCTATCTCATCTACCGAGATAGCGAAACTACTGAGCATAGGGGCTATAGAACCTTTATCTCAGGCTCAGAGCAAAGGGGGTCTTTACAGCAGGTATTTTCTGGTACAGAAAAAAGACGGGGGGCCTCAGACACATTCTAGATCTGTGACAGATGAACAAAGCGCTCACGAAGCGCCAGTTCAGAATGATTACAACCAGGAAAATCCTCGCGCAAGTTCACCAGGAGGACTGGTTTATGTCAATAGATCTGAAAGACGCCTATTTCCAAGTACAAATAGCGTCATGTCACAGGCGATTCTTGAGATTCGCCCTTGAGGGCCAGGCATACCAATACAAAGTCCTACCGTTCTGCCTTTTTTACGAAGTGCATGGACGCGGCTCTCGCACCCCTGAGACTCCAGGGCATGCGAATTTTGAACTACTTGGACGATTGGCTGATTCTAGCTCGATCACAATCAGAGCTCTTAGAACACAGGACCACATTACTTGAGCATCTCGAGAATCTGGGTCTCACAGTCAATTGGGCGAAAAGTTCGCTGTCTCCCAGCCAGAAAATTTCTTTTCTGGGAACAGTGCTGGAGTTGCTATCCATGACAGCGCGTCTGTCGCCAGAGCATGAGCAAGACATTCTGCACGCCGTGAAATCCTTCTGTCGCGGCTCGATAGTCCAGCGCAAAAGGTTTCAGAAAATGCTGGGCCTCATGGCCTCAGCAGCTTCAGTACTCCAGCTGGGTCTGCTTCGCATGCGCCCACTGCAGCTGTGGCTGAAAGCGCGAGTTCCGCCCCGGGCATGGACCGCTGGCCGGTTTCGCTTTCGGGTCAATCTAAAATGCGTTTCAGCTTTGGAACCTTGGAAAGTAACCGACTGGTATCAGTCAGGTGTGAGTCTGGGGACTCCCTCGAGTGTGAAGGTGGTGTCTCTGGGCGCCTCCACCTCGGGATGGGGAGCGCTGCTCGAGGGCAGACGGTTCTTTGGCCAGTGGTCAGAACGGGAAAAGCTCCTACATATAAACTGTCTGGAAACGATGGCAGTCGACAATGCGCTACGGCGTTTCTGTCCCCAAATAAACGGTCACCACGTCTTGGTCCGGTCGGACAACATGTCAGTGGTGGCAAACATAAATAAAAAGATGCCAGGGCGGCATCAAGTCCCAAAACCTTTACAGGCTAACGGAACGCCTCCTGGTCTGGGCTCAGCACAACCTGCTTTCACTGAGAGCGGCGCATGTGCCTGGTCACCTGAATCTGGGACCAGACAGACTGTCCAGAAAAAATGTCCCAGCAGGGGAATGGTCGCTGCACTCGCAGACGATCCAACTGCTGTAGGAGACATTCGGCAGAGCGCAGGTGGACCCGTTCGTGTCCCACGAGAACGCTCACTGTCCGAAATATTTCTCCAAGAGCAAGGACGCGCTGGCCCATGTCTGGCCCCGCTGTCCCCTCTATGCTTTCCCCCCCCGTCTCGCTCCTGCCTCAAGTGCTGGAACGAATCAGGGAAAACGGATGCCCAGTGCCGCTTGTGGCTCCGCTCTGGACAAACCAGACTTGGTTCCCAGTCCTGATGCGGCTGACCAGCACTCCCCCCGTGGCCTATACCGTTGAGGAAAGACCTCCTCTCTCAGGCCAAGGGCTCGATTTGGCATCCTCGCCCGCAACTACGGTCCCTACATGCATGGGCCATCAACGGGTACCTGCTAACCTCCGGGAGGGAGTGTCAAACACGATCACGCAGGCGAGGGCCACGTCTACTGGACGGCTCTATTCCTCGAAATGGTCTGTGTTCTCTGCCTGGTGTCAAGCTCAGGGCTTTTCACCCGTAGACTGCGGGGTCATGGAAGTACTCTCCTTCCTTCAAGAGCTGCTGGATAAGGGCAGGACCCCATCCACGCTCAAAGTGTACGTGGCGGCCATAGCAACGTTTACAAAACCTGTGTCTGGCCAGTCACTGGGGAAAAACGACCTAGTCGTGCGATTCCGTGATTCGGAGGCTGAACCCTCCTAGACCTCCTTCAGTCCCGGTGTGGGACCTTTCTACGGTTTTGGAAGCCATGAAAGGTGCCCCGTTCGAGCCAATACATTTGTCAGACATGAAGTATCTGTCTTTCAAAACGGTGTTTCTCTTGGCTCTCGCTTCAGTGAAGCGCATAGGGGACTTACGAGCGCTTTCAGTAAGCGCGTCATGTATGGAGTTTGGGCCTAATGACTCAAAAGTCATACTCAAACCAAGGCACGGGTACGTGCCCAAATCCCTCAACACACCGTTCAGGGCCCAGGTTATTTCCCTGTGCGCCCTCTCGGTTCATGAGGAGGATGCGAGTCTCCTTTGCCCTGTCAGGGCACTGAGAGCGTATGTGTCCCGCTCGTCTGTCTTCAGACAGACCGAGCAGCTCTTAGTTTTGTTTGGCGGACGCTCCAAGGGACTGGCCGCATCAAAACAGAGCCTATCCAGATGGATAGTCGACGCCATAGCACTGGCTTACACTTCTAAGGGCCTGCAGTGTCCTTTGGGTGTCAGAGCGCACTCCACGAGAGGCGTGGCCTCGTCGTGGGCGTGGTATAGTGGGGCTACCATGCAAAATATATGCACGGCCGCGGGCTGGGCCTCGCCGTCTACATTTATAAGGTTTTATAACCTAGAGGTTCCCGCCTTACAAGCCAAGCTTCTGTCGGTATAGAATTCAGTGCTATCTGCCCCGCTGTGCCGGCCCAGATGCTGAGTTTTGCTTGTGCATCGCTCACTGAGCGATATAACAGCTCCATGGGTGTTGAATAACCCGTACTATTACCCAGTTCAGACTGAACACGTTCACCCTGTCTGCGTGAAACACTGTTACATAACTAGCTCCTGTGGGATGCTATTTCATGGGGAATGATGCTTGCACCCTCTCTTCTCCGACTCTCTGTGAGTCTATGGTGATTATGCACTATATGAGCTCTGGGCTACTGCCCTTGGTACTTTGGTGTCGGATCCCAGTACGCACGGAGTTTTGCATTGTGTTCCCCATAGCGTAAGATATTACGCAGTACGAGAGATACTCTCGTAAGAGAACGTACTCGGTTACTAACGTAACCTCGGTTCTCTCTAGAGAGGGAACGAGTACTGCATATCTTGCCGTGCATACACAGCTCTGGTTCGCTTCGGCGATGAAAACCAGTGTACCAGCCTTATCGAGCTATATTTATAGGGCGAGACCACGCCCTTTCTGGCGGGACGTGGCGAAATGGGCGCGAAATGCCCCCATTGGATATGGTGTCACGCAGCGCCTCTCTTGATAGGCTGCTGCTGTTGCCGCAGGGCAGCCAATAGGCGCGCGGGCCGTCCTGCCTATGTCTGCATGCTGCTGCACAGCGTTTTACATTAATTCAAAATTAAGGATAATTTTTGGCTTTAATATCTCGTGGAAAAGAGGTTTTCCCCGTAGCGTAAGATATTACGCAGTACTCGTTCCCTCTCTAGAGAGAACCGAGGTTACGTTAGTAACCGAGTACGTTTTATAAATCAGAAAAGTTGTGTGTATACGCAAAATCTGGCTTTTGTGCATATGCACACTTTAAGGATAAAATCTACAAAAGGTTTTATACATGAGGCCCCTGATCACATTGTCAGCATTTATTTTACAACAGCCACCAGGTGACTGTACTGACCGACAGCATAAATAAACTTATACCATTCTTTATCAACAAATGACTTCTTCCACAGTACACAAGCAAATTCCTGCAAACTGTAAACCGTAATTGTTATTGAGGACACCTGAATGACAATCGTCAACCAAAGGGGATAAGCAATGTCAGTAGAAATGGCGATATGGGTGTGACTATACTGCATTTCTGAAATACCATCACACATACCCAATCTATTGGGATGTTCCCAAAGCCGAATACCTTATTCGGAAAGGCATGAACAATGACTTTAAAATGAATAACGAATTCAATCGAATAATAGAAAATGCAGTCATTCCTTGTTCTTGCTGGATAACAGGTGAGCATGACAGCAGCACACAATATTAATCAACTAGGATAATCAACTAAAATGACAATGTAATAGTTAGTGTAATAGTGAGTGAATGAGTAAAATCTATGAATGAAACCATTCTCAGCCATTACTATTAGCATTAGTTATTCACAGCAAACCTGCATGTAGTGGTTGTATGTACTGTGTTACTGGAACTGAAAATAAACCGGCTGACCGTTCTACGACAAAATTAGATGTTTTTCTAGAACTTGCAGACTAGAAAATGACTGACCTGGAACCCCTGATTCAAGATCAAAATCACGGATAAGCTCTGGTAGTTATTACTTCACCTCCCCATATAAAACTAATTGCGTCTGAATAGGCCTAAAGAAGAGCCTATAATTAGAGGTAGCAGAACAAGACCCTTCATCCCAGAATGCATCTGGCTGAGGTGCAGTGGAGAGGGAATTATTTGGATAGCTGTTCAAGAGTGGCAGGGCCTCTCAAATGACTGATTCACTCTGGTTAGAGTGTGAGACGAGTATGTGTGTGTGTGTGTGTGTGTGTGTTTGTGTCCATGGCACACAAAGAATGATTAGAATAGATGGCTGTGTTAATTAACTTCTACTCTGAGCTCCTTAAGTCTATAGAGAGTAACTGATCAGGTAATGATGTATTCTTATTCTGTGAGTGAGAGTGTAGGAGAGAGTGTGTGTAAATACACTGGGAGAAATAAGAGTATAATTTAAGTCCTCCTGTTTATTTCAAACAATGGTAAAGCTTTAAAATAAGGTTCAATTTGCATTAGTTAATACATTAAAAACTAACAATGAACAACACTTACTTATACTTACTTAATATTTATAAATGTACTATTGTTCATTTATGTTCTTTCATATTACATCAACTGTTGTTAATGTAAACCTTGAAATGTTAAAAATGTATTAGCATATGTAGAAATTAACATTATCAATGAACAATGCTTTCGCAGCATTTATTAATTTAGGCTAGTATATGATATCTATAGATTAACTATAATATAAACAAACTGAACCTTTAACCAAACAGTCAGTGGAACACTGAGCTCTACAAACTAATTAGAAAAATATATAAATAATAATACATAAATAGCTAAATAAACAAATATATATATATATATATATATATATATATATATATATATATATATATATATATATATATATTTGTTTATTTAGCTATTTATGTATTATTATTTATATATTTTTCTAATTAGTTTGTATATATATATATATATGTGTGTATATGTGTATATATATATATATATATATATATATATATATATATATTTATTTATTTATTTATTTATTTATTATATAAGATCGGAAAGTGCACTTTTTAAGGACTAATTATTCACTGTCTCATGGCCATAATCCCAATAATTCAGTTTAAAATAGATTCTGTTTGGGATCAAATTGCTGCTAAAATATTTAACCATTTCACTTCCACTTACACTCATGAAAATGTATTTCCCTTTAAAGTTCAGTTACTGTCTTTGATCGGTCATCAATAAGCACATATACATTAAAAAATAGAGACTGTACACTTTAATGACCTTTCCTGTTTCCAGTGGAATGCATTATTAACCCTAGAAAAGTGCAGGCCAATGTCATACATGAGTATATCATTCTCTGCCTATTACGGCTGGGGTACATGTAAGGTGACCCTGAGAATCCCCAGAAGTTTAACAGGACAGAGTCATATGAAGCAGCAGTAAATTAAGATGCTCTGCTGTTGGTGTGAATGTTGATATCTAGGGTCAGTGATTTCCATGATGGATGCCCTAAACTTGTCGTCCTTGTCGGGGCTGGTTTGAAATGCAGACGGGGTGAGAGTGATTGCGTGTGTATGAGTGAGAGAGAGGCCAATGAGTTGCACCCATGCTGAAAATTAATTTCTCCATTTATTCACAGGGCATGCTTGAATGAATGACTGTGAAGGAGAAATCCAAGGCTAAGGTGCATTTCTTCCTATCCCACAACAAACAAACGTGCAAGCATGCACATCAACAGGCTGGTCTTTCAAACAGGAGAAGAGAGGAACTTCTGGAGTCTTGTAAAGTGGGTGAGTGTGTCAGCTGCAGTGGATCACAGTATTTCACAGGGTCCGCTCTACTCCCTACATCACATCACACAAGAGGAGGAATCATCATGACAACACAAGCAGATACTGTGCAGACACATGCACTCTATTCCACTATCAGAAACTGAAATGGTAAAGGAAACAAACATAGTGCGAACCGGAGGGCAGATTCTGTGAAATATCTGTCTTCATGTCATCTATGCAAAACCGATTAGTAAGAAAGTAGTCATTTAGCACACACCCTGATTTCAACTGTACACAGTAAAAGGTTTACACTTTATTTAAACACTAAAATTAGTTTGTCTAGTGTTATACTTGTGATCAAGTGGATTTCGAGTCTCTGTTAGTGTTACTTGGGTAGTATTTATATTATATTATCGTTTTTATTATTTTGAATTAGCTTTTATTTTTATATTTTCAGGTTTCACTTTAGTTTTATACTAATATTCATAAAAAAATATTTTGTTACGTTCTTTTGTTATATTCTTTCTCATTTCTTATTTTTCTTTTTAATATTGATTTCAATTACTTTTATATTGGTAATTCAGTTTAATTTCCTTAAATTAAACTGAATTACTATATATATATAGTAGTAAAATTACTATATATAGTAATTTTAGTACTCTCTCTCTATATATATATACACTCACCTAAAAGATTATTAGGAACACCATACTAATACTGTGTTTGACTCCCTTTCGCCTTCAGAACTGCCTTAATTCTACGTGGCATTGATTCAACAAGGTGCTGAAAGCATTCTTTAGAAATGTTGGCCCATATTGATAGGATAGCATCTTGCAGTTGATGGAGATTTGTGGGATGCACATCCAGGGCACAAAGCTCCCGTTCCACCACATCCCAAAGATGCTCTATTGGGTTGAGATCTGGTGACTGTGGGGGCCATTTTAGTACAGTGAACTCATTGTCATGTTCAAGAAACCAATTTGAAATGATTCGAGCTTTATGACATGGTGCATTATCCTGCTGGAAGTAGCCATCAGAGGATGGGTACACGGTGGCCATAAAGGGATGGACATGGTCAGCAACAATGCACAGCTAGGCCGTGGCATTTAAACGATGCCCAATTGGCACTAAGGGGCCTAAAGTGTGCCAAGAAAACATCCCCCACACCATTACACCACCACCACCAGCCTGCACAGTGGAAACAAGGCATGATCCATGTTCTCATTCTGTTTACGCCAAATTCTGACTCTACCATCTGAACGTCTCAACAGAAATCGAGACTCCTCAGACCAGGCAACATTTTCCAGTCTTCAACTGTCCAATTTTGGTGAGCTCTTGCAAATTGTAGCCTCTTTTTCCTATTTGTAGTGGAGATGAGTGGTACCCGGTGGGGTCTTCTGCTGTTGTAGCCCATCCGCCTCAAGGTTGTGTGTGTTGTGGCTTCACAAATGCTTTGCTGCATACCTCGGTTGTAACGAGTGGTTATTTCAGTTAAAGTTGCTCTTCTATCAGCTTGAATCAGTCGGCCCATTCTCCTCTGACCTCTACCATCAACAAGGCATTTTCGCCCACAGGACTGCCGCATACTGGATGTTTTTCCCTGTTCACACCATTCTTTGTAAACCCTAGAAATGGTTGTGCGTGAAAATCCCAGTAACTGAGCAGATTGTGAAATACTCAGACCGGCCCGTCTGGCACCAAATACCATGCCACGCTCAAAATTGCTTAAATCACCTTTCTTTCCCATTCTGACATTCAGTTTGGAGTTCAGGAGATTGTCTTGACCAGGACCACACCCCTAAATGCATTGAAGCAACTGCCATGTGATTGGTTGATTAGATAATTGCATTAATGAGAAATTGAACAGGTGTTCCTAATAATCCTTTAGGTGAGTGTATATATATATATACAAATTCTGGTCCCAATCCATTATTGATTAAGACATCCATGAAAGTTTTTGTGCCAATATTACTAATGTTTGAAAACACTAAAAATAAAGAATACTCATTGAAAAAAAAAGTTTTTCAAAATAAATAAATAAATAAAAATCTTCATAAATTTAAAATATTGACAAAATATAATACACTGATGAAACTGCCACAACGCATCATGTGAAAGCCAATCCAAGCTTGGTTGTTTACAACTGTGATTGGTAGTTGGTGGGCAAAATAACCCAGCACTGTGGAAAAAAATGGCCACATTTGGTTGGTGACATCATTTTCCCAGCCTGTTAGTACTGACAGTTAAGGTACAGTAGCCACATCAGCACTAGCGATGACAGCGTGAGCTGAGATGCATTAAGACATGGCTATAGATGCGTTTGAACAGAAAAGAATGCGTGAGGAGATGAGAGGAGAATGCAAACACTGATGACCTCTGACATGGCAGACGTCTGTGGTCTTCATATGGAGACATGCAGCCTGCAAACAGGCTGTGGGAAACACAGGAGTTTCGTGACGAAGTTCGCTATAAGACATGACACAGACTCATCCTCTCAGTTTAGATAATGTCTGCTGCTACACGTGTTCGGCTCTTGTGATGAAACTTAAATCAAAGGCAGTAACAAACCTCAAGCTCAACTCAAAGATGGTCATGTGATCTCACCATTAGAATATTATGTTGACCTTCAGTTCCCACACAAGGCAACAACACTTAATGGACTCACCCAAAATCCCAGCACACTTTAGTAAGTGCAAAAAGCTGTCATCATATAAATCTGACAAACTTCAGGACGCTGCATTCACGGGTGTATGTCGGTCTTGTGCATGTTTTTGCTCAACTTAAAATGACACTTGTCTCTCAGCAAAGTGTGAGCTTGATTTAATGCCGAATCAGTTATCGGTCCCAGCTGGCATGCACAAAAAAATAAATAAAATAAATATTGGTGTAGGACTTATAAAGAATTTTAACTCAGAAATTGCTAGTAAATTTCACAAATAATTACAAAGAAACAGCAAGTAGCACTATGAATTCAACTAATTTTTATAGTGTAGACTTCAACATAGTCTAAAACTAAAAAAAAAAGCTTGTGCTGTAAAACACTTGACTGTTCATTTCACAAATGTTCTAACAGAATACTACACATATTGCCATCCAAATAGTTAGCAAACACAAGTACTTGACTATGTGACACAGTACCTCTGTTCCAAAACCTATTGAGCCAACACTGGCAGCATCATAACTGTAAGAGAAACTCATATGTGACTGATGTGGACATTCTATACAGAAAGCAACTCTACATGCCACACAACCAACATTTTCATATCAAGTAAGATTAAATAAATATTAAAGGGACACTCCACCCATTTGCATTAAGCTTTCCATTGTTAGAAACCTAGTCATACTATTGAATGGTCGTGCAACACTCTCTCATTTTCCCCTGAGACGAGAGAAATCCGCTATTTACCTTTTTCACTTCCTCCTACAATGACGCAAAAGGAGGAAGTATAAGAAGGGGGGTATGAAGGTAAAATGATGTCATAATGAATTGCATCCGCAGGGTAAGATTTGTGAAAGTGTGCATAAGATTGCAAGCGTAAATTAAATTTGCGTGTGCAAGAGAAGATTTGTAAGCGTGTAAATCGCATATCAAGTGTAAGAAAAAAATATTTGCAGCATTTTACTGTTATTGGTGAGTGTAATACATGTATTGTGAAACTGCAGCTTCATGCTAACGCAAAATAAATAGGATCTGTATTCTTCTGACTTCCATTTTTCCGCGATTACACTTTTGGCACGGTTTTTGCGCACAAATGCGGCCAAAAGCATTGCAAGCCTGTGAACAGCTATTTGCAACCGAAAACAACAGAGTCAGGGACTGCAAAACAGATTGATCGTGTAAAATCAAACTTTGTGTAAATAAATCAACTGTTGCAAATGTCTAAATGACTTATTGTGAACATGCGGCAAAAAAGTTCCCGAAATAACCCGATTTGTACAGTTGCGTCTTTCTTTTACCCGCGCTTCCAATTTTGGCACGATTCTCTCACTGAATGAGTTTTGCAAGCGAGATAAAATAAAATTTAAATCCAATAACACCGCTCGGAATTCAGTATTTACTCAAATAATCCACCTAATGGTGCACAGGTTATTAAACAATCTTGATTTATGTATTTATTTAACATGGACGCCACCGTCCTCTCACGTCCCTAGTCCTGCTCGCCACAGCCAACTAACTAGACATTTTGTGTGAAATGAATTTCAAACTCTTTTGGCAGCTAGCCTTGTAGACGGAAGAGTGATTTCTCTGATGTTTGCGCGCTGTTCTGGATTAGTGGGAGTGGCTTGCGGAGCTGTGCAATGTGGTGCATTGTGGGAGTTGTTGTCTTACATACAAATGCGCCCTAAAGTTATTTTCTGTCTTTTCTCTGTCAAGAGGGCACCAAATTAAAAAATTCTTTTACATTTTGACTACACATATAACCCACTTTCAATAAAGATTAATGTTGAAATGGGTGGAGTGACCCTTTAAGTTGTAACCAAGAGTAGACCTCGTTGTACCACAGCATCATGCCCTGGTTTTGGTACATATCAAATTATTTTCATCACTCAGACAATTTCCAACAATCAGCATCAGCAAATACACCCTGACATTTGTGAAAGGAAACATGCATGAATCTACAAGCTCTGTGATTCTGTCACTCTGCCACTCTTCAGATCATAAGGGCATTTCTTTCTGATGCGTGCACATGCTCTCTGTGGATGATCAACTGTCATCTGCATTAGTGTCCTCCGTATAATATGACTTGAGTTTGGTGGCGTGGAGCTCAGGAAAAAACTAGGTAGGTTTCTTTAAGCTTCTTGGAGACATTGCCGCAATTCTTCTGGATTTAGTCAGTCTCAGTTTTTTTCTGTTTCTTCATGTAATCACAGACAGACTTGATGATGGTGAGATCAGATCTCTGTGTGGAGCATTCCGGCTGTTGTCAGACTCCTCTTGCACACAAAAATCTAACTGGATTATTACAATTAATGGCCAAATGAATGTTTGGAAATGTAAACTGATATTTCCTACTGACACACTAGAGCAAAATATATAAATTACTGGCTTAAAACCATTTTCTGAGTGAAAATACTAACGTGTACAGTACTGTACGTATATATACAGACTGTGAAAATAAACTGGGAACTATTACTATGATGTAACGTTTATGTTTACAGACTTAAAATCAGTTCAATTACCAACTAGTTGCTCATATTTAAAATGTATACAGTTGTAATCAAACGTATGCAACCCCCATTGTAAATCAGGTATATTTGCAAAATGTACAGACTTTCAGATCAAATTGTTCAAATTGTCAAATTTCAAATCAACAAATCAAACAAAATTATTTGAAAAAGCTCAACACAACAAATGTTTCAGGTGGTTTCCACAAATTCAGCTGAAAATGCAACCTTTAGTAACTTCCGCAGTCTCAAATTTATTCAACCCCTTCAAGGCAAGCATCTTTAGTACTTAGTAGAACACCCTTTTGCTGTTATGTCCTCTTGCAAATGAGATTTATAACCAGACACGAGCTTCTGGCAGCATTTCTGAGCAATGGCCTCCAGTTCAGTAATATTCTTGAGTTCGCGTGCTGCAACAGCCTTCTTCAAATCAAACCAGATTTTCTATGGGGTTCAAGTCAGGAGACTGTGATGGCCACTGTAGAATCTTCCAGGACTTCTTCTGCAACCAAGCCTTGGAGGAATTTGAGGTATGCTTGGGATCATTGTCCTGTTGGAAGGTCCATTGACACCCAAGCTTCAGATTCCTCACTGACGGCATTATGTTTTCTCCTAGGATTTCCTGATATTTCACTGAATCCATCTTGCCTTCCACACGCTGCAGGTTTCCAGTGCCAGAGGATGCAAAGCAGCCCCAGAGCATCACAGAGCCCCCGTAGATAGAATTCTTTTCAGCATATGCTTCATTCTTCCTCCAGGCATACCGCTGATCCATAGGGCCGAAAAGTTCAAGTTTTGTTTCATAACTCCACAGAACAGAATCTCCAAACATCTGTGGCTTATTTATAATTTTGAGCTAATTGGATCCGACTTTTATTGTGCTTTTGGGTCAGTAGTGGTGTACGTCTTGGAGTTTCTGGCATGCATTTAGTACGCACCTTACTGTGCAAGCTGAAACCTCAGTGCCTGTTGCCACCAAGTCTTGCAGCAGGTCTTTTACAGTTCTGGTTGCAGCCGTTGATGGCCTATTTTTTCTGCCCTGTCCAGGTAATGTAACCACTGTTCCCTTAACTTTGAACTTGCGAACTATACTTCCAACGGTGTCTCTAGGAGCATTTAGTGCCTTCGCTATCTTTTTGTATCCTGTTCCTTGTTTGTGAACGGCGATGATATCTTCTCTTAAATTTTTGGACCATTCTTTTGATATCATTTGACATCATCTATTGATGTCCATTCTGATATTTCTAACATGCAGTCAAACGTGACACTCAACAAACCTAGCCAAATCAGATATTTTGTATGTTCTAGCTCAAGCACACCTGGTGCAACTAATGAAGCCCTTGATTTCTTGCATCAGGTGTGCTTGAGACAACACCTGTTTTGCAGATTTGTGCTGTTGTGAGGGATTCTATTCAGGGGGTTGAATAATTTTGAGACTGCAGAAGTCATTAAAAGTTGTATTTTCAGTTGAATTTGAGGAAACCACTTAAAACATTTGTTGTGTTGACCTATTTCAATTACTTTTGTTTGATTTGTTCATTGCAAACAGCTGAAAGTCTGTAAAGTTTGCCAAACCTGATTTGCAATGGGGGATGAATAATTTCGATTACAACTGTTTTTCTGCTGCAATAAATTAACAATCAATTAACAATGACAAAAAGTAAAAAAAAGAAGATTTGCACTTAGTGAACTGAAGCGCATATTTGCTTCCTGTGTTTTGCAGTAGTAGTAGTAGTAGTACACGATGTACTATATGGCAACTACTTCTCATACTAGATGATCTTTTAATGACGGTGAAGCTTAAAGCTACACTGTAATTTTTTAAGTTGATTCTTAGCAAAAAACACTTTGTTCTTTCAAAATGATATGTGCTCATTAATGTGTAATTACTTCTACTAACTAATCAAGTATTCTCGTAAGCGTAGAATCTGCCATTTAGAATACATACGAGAGAGCCACTCGAATGGCGGAAGCCATGTTGCGCATCCATCTTGAAAATACATTAGCCAAAGAGGGACATACCTGGATATTCAAGCTTCGCCTTTTGCGTTTTTACACTCAGTGGCACCGTAACGAATGCGAGGGGGAGATTACTCGCGACTGCCGGCAGATTGGAAATAATACGGCCACCGTAGGAGTTAAAACGCCCTCGGAATGCGAGGGGGAGATTACTCGCGACTGCCGGCAGATTGGAAATAATACGGCCACCGTAGGAGTTAAAACGCCCTCGGAATGGGAGGGGCTAGAAAGTAATATTCAGTTGGTAGTCATATACAATTTCACCGCTAGATGGGAGAAAATCCCACACAATGTAGCTTTAAAATTACAGTTTTCCCACAATCTATGTTAATCGATTCTGTAATTTGCTAAATGACTAAATGTTTACTAAATGTAAACTAAATGTTTTTAACGGTCTCAAGTAATTTTTAGTCTAAAGCCTTGGAGTGGTTACCAGCTGTGATATGAGTGTAGTCAAAGGGTATACAACATGTAGTTTACACAATTTGTACTGCAATAAGACCAGTATGGTTCTTTTCCAGTAAATGACCATGCCTGTAAATTAGCTGATGCAATACTAAACAGTTAAATCCAATATAACACAAATATTAACACCTTTCTCACTCTACTGCCACTTACAGTACATCAACATCAATGTCAACACATGATAAGCAAGTACTAGTATGTTGGTTAGCATCACTAACCACAGTTGTCCTCTAGGCTGAAAACATCTCCCTTATAATTCTTGAGGATCTTTTTGAGGTTTATGGAGAGCAACCTGGTCCAAGGTCAATGCACAGTTAAGTCTACAATCACCTGCCACTGCTGCGGTTATATCAGGGTGAATATGTGATGAAGGATTAGTCATGTATTGTGGAATGTTCTTTAGCATGACAGTGGCCAGAGCTGACTTGTTATCTGGCGGGTGGAATCAAGTTCTTAACCTCTCCCTCGACCCTGTGGTAACAACAACAATCGCTGCTGATGTGAGTGTCGCGTGACATCAGAAAGGGAGGGAAGTCTATGAGAAGAGAGGGAAATGTTTTTATTTTAGCAGGGGTCTGTTTAAAATACCCATTTAATCCAACACACATCCTTAAACTTATGTATTTACAATAATCATGAATCCTGCCCAGTGTGAGCACCGTTTAACATTACAGGACCCAGGGAAATGACAGCTAGGAGAGAGTAGGGGAAACACATTATTTGGGAAACTTGCTTAAAAACACATTATTTTTCATTATACTTCATTATATTTCCATTTGGTGCTTCAGAAATTACACATTACAGTTTCAAAGGTGCACTCAGTGATTTGAGTTTATGTTATGCTGGTCAATATGGTACTGTAGTAATCTTGGATCTATCTACTGACTTCACGTGACATGGATTCAGCATCACGCAAAAGTAGAATAGTTTTCAGATGGTGATGTAATTTTAAAAGCTACAGTATTAGCAACCAGCCATAATTAATTCTGTGAGCAAAGGTGTCCAACAACATGGGGTTACTAAGTTAAAGTGAGTGGTGTTCAATTTGTCATATGATGTTTACATGGTGACCTGCTCCATGTAAAACTGGAAATGACTACCCATTAGTAGCATAAAAACGCTACTGAATCTACAGCATAAAATATACAGTATGACCACTGAAGAACAATTCTAGAATAAATTAATATTTTGACCTAAAGATTTTTAGCGAATCAAAACCACATAGCACAACCAGTGTAGTCTGATTCCAGAACAAATGACTCTTATGACCAATGCATGAGCCAATGACAACAAATAAGACAGCTCAATAAATGAATAAGTGAATGAAGGAATTAATGAAAGATTCTTTTTTTTTTTGCTGTGTATTTGTTTTTTTTTTAATTTAATATATAGTAAGGCCTAGTTACTGGATTGCAATTATGGTACCTCTAAAAATCTGTGAAAAGCAATTAAAAAGCTTTTTAAAATGAATGAATTACATTTATTTATAATATTTATATCTGGTCCATTCTGATATCATAATTTGGCAACGGACAACTGAGGACAATAAATGCAATACAAATATATATTTGCTTCTGAATCAATAATGAAACCAATAAGAAAGCAGAATTGTTAGGAAACTGAATCTTTAGGGACATATTTCTGGGGTAATTTTAGGTTGAAGCATATTAAGACTAGATCAGTTATCTGAAAAGTTATTTAGGGGAACAGTTAACAACTTAAATACATGGTTGCAAGATAAAAATTCGGATTTATTGATTTAATTAAACCTTTTAAGTTGCAAACATTATTTCGTTGAGTTCTGTCGAAGTAATAATGTTGATCATTAGATTAACTTAATATTGTGTGTAATGTAAACTCAAATCTCTGCGTTGATTTTAAAAAAGTAGTAGTAACTTAATAAAATTGGGCAGTGGATTTCTAGTTCCCAGCATGCTTTGCATAGGACTAGATATGGAGAATAAATGTTGAAATTAAGCGTTATATTACAGGGGGGTTTTTTTAGTGAAAGGAGAGACCTGTTAGTGTTTAATGCTGTTATGTTTGCCATTTAAATGAGTTTCTACTATATTGAAGTTTTGTGGTTACATTGTGCTGAAGAGTAGATACATGAATGTAAACAACTACATTGACCATAAGCAATGACTGCACTAATGCCAGTGACAAATAAACTTGTTCATTAAACTTACATGCAAAATAAGTTAATTAGCATGTTCTATACTAGCTGTGGATTTTCACTGAATTAAATTAAGAAATTATTAAGTTCCTCTAATGTAGTTTGTTGGTTTAAAGTAATTTCATTCGAAGTTGTCTTTTGTCATAACTTCTTTTGTTTGTTTGAGCCAACAGATTATTTTGCATTATGCTGAGGAAATTATTTAGCTGTTTTGAGGATACATGGGCACTCACAAAAACAGTATGTACCAATGGTGAGTGCAGAATGGTGACTGCAAGCATGCATTTAGCGTGACTGGTGCAGATTGCAGTTTAATTAGCTGTTAATCATCTATACAACATAAATGACCAAGTGTGTGCACCATGCTGTTTTCTGGCCATTAGTGACAGATGAGCTAAAGAGTGTAGCAGGCCATTAGCTCTCTGCTGCATGTGTCTGTCTCTGACTGAGTATGCGCCCTCATTACAAATGTAGCCCATTGTAGCAGAGTAGAACAGCTGACATCCCCTAATGCCAGCTATAAGTCATCAGCGGTGGTCATGCCCACTTTACACACACACACACACACACACACACACACACACGCACACACACGCACACACGAGAGAGAGAGAGAGAGAGAGAGAGAGAGAGAGAGAGAGAGAGAGAGAGAGAGAGAGAGAGAGAGAGAGAGAGAGAGAGAGAGAGAGAGAGAGAGAGAGAGAGAGAGAGAGATCATGTTAATGAGAGGTTTCTGGGATGTAAATAACTGCTGACAGAGATCAGAGCATTTTTTTGGATTATGAAAAGATCAACTGAAAAATCTAGTTACTGGAAAAGAGGATAAAACCTATGCCATGCACTTAGTTGGCAGGCAGAGTCTGTGATATAAGGCCAATCAATACAGTACGGGTGTTGCTCACAACAGTACAATTATTTTCCTATAGCACATTCACACATCAAATAGCATCTGATAGTGATCAAACAGCTAGTGCAACCCTACACACAGAGTGTGAATGTCTGTGTGCAAGTCAGAACAGTTACATTGGATGAGGGGTTTTGTGTGTACTTGTTTAACTTACATTGGGTCTCATTCATGAAACACGAGCAGAACGAATTTTTCTGTAAATCGTGTGTAAAGTGGTTCTGGGGTAAATCTTCGGATTCATTAAAATGTTCGTATTTTCCTAATGTTAGTTGGTAACGAAAGAAATCTACACCTGCTCCCAGCCACGCGTAAATAGCGAGTTTAACATCCGAACGTTTTGCTCATTAATAACTAAGGCTACATTTTAATTAACCTTAATCGGGTACATATTTACACAGCATTTTGAAAAAATATTAGGCTATATATAGTAATTACATACGTTTTTTTTTTACTTCTGGGACTGTTTGATTAACAGATGAAATTCCATTTTAATTGCATCTGTAATATGCTGCCAATGCCAAGCTTCCTTTTTTTTAGGACCTGATACGCCACTATGTATCAGAGGTGTCAAAAGTATTCACATTCGTTACTCAAGTAGAAGTATAGATACTAGGGTTTAAAAAGACTTCTGTAGAAGTTGAAGTATCAACTCAAGCTTTTTACTCAAGTAAAAGTGTAAAAGTAACTGGTTTCAAAACTACTTAAAGTATAAAAGTAAAAGTAATGCAATGAAAAAAATGCTATTAAGGACAAAAGCTTAGGCCTCGCCACAGGGGCCGATAGTGCACTACCACCTCCTTAAAAAACATGTTTTCTAAAGGCCATCACTATAATGTTATATTAAAATGTTAATGTTGAAAAAATTGGAATGCACTACCTGTTTCAGCCGCATATATGCCCATAGAAAATGAATTTCAGTCCAATTTCCATTTTAGTAAAATGCAAATACATTAAAGAACCATATGTGTGTACTACTGAGCATTAACATGTGTTTCATGGAGCGGAAGATATGATGACTAGTTGCCCATAATTATTGTAATGGTGCAAAAAGTCAAACTTCAGAGGCATTTTATCTCGGAATGGTATATATTTATACTTCTCTTTAAAGGCATAGGTTTAATTTTGAGATTGGTGGGGACTGGGGACATTCACAGAAGCGGAGGAGGAATCAGGAAATTAATAGGATAATGTATTAAGGTTTTTAGTCTATATTGCCCTTAACAATACGTTAATTCATTAATTCTGTAATGTTACAGGTAACTAATAAAGACAAGGAGGCAGTTTAACAGAGACTTAACCTTACTCCGTTCATAGTGCAATGCAATAGTGCAATATTGTCTTGTTCCTTACTTTTTGAAGAAGCCAAACACGTCTGCATCTTTCATTAAAAGGATATAGTTCACCCACAAACGAAAATCATTTAGGCTACTCACTCTCAAGTTGTTTCAAACCAGTTTCTTTCTTCTGCTGAACACAAATGAAGATATTTTGAAGAATGTCGATAACCAAACAGCTGACTGTACCCATTGACTTCCATTGTAGGAAAAAAAAATACTATGGAAGTCAATGGCTACCATCAACTGTTTGGTTATCGACATTCTTCAAAATATCTTCATTTGTGTTCAGCAGAAGAAAGAATCTGGTTTGAAACAACTTGAGAGTGAGTAAATGATGACAGAATTTTCATTTCTAAATAAGTGAACTATTCCTTTAACAGAAATTAACTGTTGGCATATGTGTTTTGCATCAATACTGTCAAGTTTGTCCTGTTGGACACGACACACAGCAATACTGTCAAGTGTCACTTGTGACCATTGCATTGAGACATGTTTTCAGGGTCCTAAGTGCACTGAAACTTCTTTCAGTCCAGCGGATGAGACTGGGATGACAAGGTTTCAACTTGATTAAACAGGCCTCTCATTTCAACAGACCAAGCAATGTTATTTTTTCATGTTTTATGGGGACTTTCCATAGACATAATGATTTTTATACTGTACAAACTGTGTATTCTACCCCCCTACACTAACCCTATCACAGATAACTCGCTGCATTTTCAAAAAAACATAATTTAGTCTGATTTATAAGCTGTGTAAAAAAAAAATAAACTCAAGGATTTCGGATATTGCCATCTTTATGGGGATATTTTGATCCTATAATGTAGGGTTACACACACACACACACACACACACACACACACACACTCTCTGTCTCTCTCTCTCTCACACACACACACACACACACACACACACAAACACACTCATACACATACACACTCACACACGCGCGCACTCTCTCTCTCTCACACACACTCACACTCTCGATTATGTTTGCCACTTATCCCGCGATTGCCAGTTCTATCATTTAAAAACGGCTGTCCCCAAATCATTATTTGACGAGATTTGCCCCGTATTCTTGAGCAGAAAACTGTTGATTTCTCCCTCACTTACGCATCTAGGTTTCCTAATTCCTTCGGATGAGTTTTGCCGCTTCGCACAACCAAATGTAACAGCCTCTCACAAGTTAGAAAGAAAACACAAAGCCAATCAGTTTAGCGATGTTCAGGAGGCGGTACTCAGATCTATTAAACGTTTGTGTTGGTCATTTTTTGATAGATGACAAGCCGAAATGAAATAGGAGTAACGAGGCTATTTTTAAAATGTAAGAAGTAGAAAGTACAGATAATTGCGTGAAAATGTAAGGAGTAGAAGTAAAAAGTCGGCTGAAAAATAATTACTCAAGTAAAGTATAGATACCCAAAATTTATACTTAAGTAAGGTAACGAAGTATTTGTACTTCGTTACTTGACACCTCTGCTATGTATACGCTTGAAAATAAAATGTGGTGTTTTGAATGAACTTCTGATAATACAACGATTTCTGCATCTGAGAAATTTTTCTTTTTCATTCGCTTTTGAGAAGACATGTTGACATCCTTCGTTTGGTGTCATAATATGATGCCCATAGTTGTCAGTCGGATTTAATGGGCGGAATTTATGGTAATTGAGAATGAGCGTGCACGCGCGTCCCATTTACGACTGATTGGAATTCATTAACACACACACACACATTTTACGTCACATCTGACGTTTACGAAGTATTTGTGAATCAGGAGATGATTTTTCGGGAAGGTCTCTTTACGCGCAAATCACTCTCATATTTACTCGTATATTTACGAATGTTTCATGAATGAGACCCATTGTGAGGACCAAATGTCCCTACACCAATAGTAAAACCTGAGATCACCTGACCAGCCAGCGGTCCCCATGAGGAAAATGGATTAATAAACATACTAAATGATGCTTATTTGAAAATGTAAAAATGCAAAAAGGTTTCTGTGACGGGTAGGTTTAGGGGTAGGGTTAGTGTAAAGGGATTGAATGTACAGTATAAAAATAATTATGTCCACAGTCCCCATTAAGATACCGGAACCTAACGTGTGTACGTGTGTGTGTGTGTGTGTGTGTGTGACACAGAAAGAACTGAATGAAAGCGTCAGACTAATATCAGTGTTGTAATTATCGCCATAAAACAGGTCACATGACTTTCAATGGATGGACAAAAAAAGATAAGAGAATTTTGAAAATATCTTAATTTGTGTTAAGACAGGGTTTAGATCAACATTCTGATCTCAGAATTGTAATTTTTCGGTAAACTAACCCTTTAACTGTATCTGTTTGGAAAGTGGAAAAAAAAGTTGATTCAACAAAAAGAAAAACTGTCAAGCTTTTAGAAGACAATTTTAGAACACTAACAATGAACTTTGCTTGTCAAGTTGATATAATGTAATATGTTATAATGGTCAATGTACAGCACTGTGGGTTAACAGGGATGGTATTTCCATTACATGCCTGCCCATTTACTTCACTCGATTCCTGCTGTCAATCAAAGTCAATCAATACGTGTTGTGTCTCTCTGTGTTGCTCTATACATTGAGCTTAATTGAGTGTTAGTAAAAGTGAGCCTTTGTAATGATCTGAGATCAGTTTTATAAATCCTGATACAGGAAAGTAAGGAAGTGGAAGCTGGTTACAGATGCATCAGCTGTATCACCTATCATTTGCATATTGTAAGGCACAGTGTATTACAGAAATTGATAGGATAATAGGTTGAACAGAGGAGTTGGTATCACACTGATCTAAGAGCAGTTTTGAGGTAAGAATAGTCAGAACAGTTGAAAGTAGGGTGGGATCAGTGCTGGCTAGCTGTGGTAGGACAGTAGCTGCCCATACAGGATAGATAATCCAGATGCTATTTCGTTTTTTTTACTAACTCTTTTATTTTAATATACTGTCAAATATAATGCATCCATGTGATGGCAAAGCTGAACATTCAGCATCATTTTCAGCATCATTACTCCAGTCTTCAGTGTCATGATCTTTCAGAAATCATTCTAATAGGCTGTTTCGGTGAACATATCTTATTATAATAAATGTTGAAAACAGCTGTGCCTCAACATTTTTGAGGAAAACATGATTTCCAGGATTCTATGATGAATAGAAACCTGTCAATAATATGCCTGCTGATATTTATTTCAGTGAAATTTAAATGAAAATAATAATAATAATAATAATAATATTGAGAATATTGGCATCCAATGGTCTTCTTCACAGTCACACCCAAATTTAAATGTAGCTGTCACTCCTAAAACTTTTCACTGTGTACATGGCCTAAATTGGTAACATAGTGAAAGCAAAAGCAACACAATATCAAGACAGTAAAATAAACCAGAGCAGGGGAATCTGCAGATACTGCTGAGGATGACAGCTTATCCTGAAGATATAAGAGCTTTGACAATAAAGGATCTCATGTCACCATTAATCTGCACTTATTACAGGTTACAAGCTGCCCATGCAGTTAGTTTAGATTGTGTCAGAACACTTGACACACTGCACAGTAGCAATGGCATGCTATTTAAGTCTGTGATTTAAAGCAAATGAATGCATCACCGGTGCTGCTCAAAACAGTCCGATCAGTACGCCTGTGACCACTAATGTCCTATGGCACATACACACATCAAAGAGCAACCAGCACTTCACCTGATAGTGATCAAACAACTAAAGTCTGTGCAACTCTACACAAGGACTTAGTGAAAGTGTGTGAACATCTATGTGCATGTCAGAACAGTGACATTAGATGAGGGGTTTGTGGTTGTGTGTGTGTGTGTGTGTGTGTGTGTGTGTGTGTGTGTGTGTGTGTGTGTGTGTGTGTGAGTGAGAGAGAGAGAGAGAGAGAGAGAGAGAGAGAGAGAGAGAGAGAGAGAGAGAGAGAGAGAGACAGAAAGAGATGATTAATGGGAGAGTCAGATTGATATCAGAGTTGTAATTATCAGCATAAAACAGGTCACAGCGTTAGCGTGCACACACACACACACACGCACACACACACACACACACACACACACACACACACACACTCCGGCCATAGCAACTTGCAATCGTCACTTTAACCGCAATTTAATAAGGGAGATAAAGAAAGATGGAGAGAGACAGAGAGAAAGAAAAGAGATGGAGACACAAAGAGTGAACGTACGAGTCGGTTGATGCGTACGAAATCCTCAGGACTCTTGGCCCAAGGCGGCAGCTCCACATCTGACACCACCGTCCCATCATCCATCACTCCCAGATTGTAATTATTGGAGTTGACAAACATCTCTGGAAGGTAATAGAACTCAGGGATCAATTCCTGTGAGAGATTAAAAAAAAAGAAAAAGAAGAAAAAAGTATTTTTAACGACTCATTTCACATTATTAAATTATGAAATAATTAGATTAGGGCTGGCAATCGATTTAAATGTTTTATCTTAATTATTCTCAAAAGTTTTGGTACAGTAGCTGATGCATTAAATTTAGCTAATTTTTAAAGAAAGAATAACAAAATAAAAAATAAAATGTGTAAATATGTATAAAAATATAATTAAAAAAAGTGTCAGGGGACGGCCCAAATTCAGAATAGTCTGTCTGTCAATCATTTAGCATGTTTAGGTTTTCTGACATCATATGTACAAAGTATTTAATAAATTGCATGCATTAACGCAATGATTTTGACATCCCTAAATTAGCTATATTTCCACTGACTCAACACTTCAAAAATGTATTTATTAAATCTCATTTAATAATTCATTCCAAACAAAAAAGTAGGAAAGAACAGGAAAGAAATGTTGTTCACTGCCTAATACAGATGTATCCAGTTTCAAGTACCGTATTTCAAAACATACTAGATAGCTATACAATATAACAGCTCATTAAACAGGAATCAGGACTGCAGGAATCAGTTATTCCTTCTTTGAATCTTTAGCCTTTAATCTGTGCCACGCTGCCACTCCGAATGAATGATCTGGTTGGAACTACTCCAGTTTTATATTTTAAAATCTTAACAGAAAGGGCAACAGCACGTCATCCTAATAAAGAACATCAAAACAGCAGTGCAGAGGTACACTGCAGTCAAAGCATGGTAAATATTACTAAACCTCTTTCTTCCTTTATGACACGATTGGGCATCACAGTGTTTTAAAAAGTGGTGATGAAAGTTAGTGACATCATGAAATCGTAAGGTTTACTATACTTTACATAGAAGTATATATACGTGACTTTCCGAAATGGGCTCTGGTCAAGCTCATGCACTTACACTTTATTATATTATGATTATTTACACACTGGCAAACAGAATTCATAATAAGACAGAAATAGAGTTAAAGTTATGGGTAAAAATATCGGCCATCAAATTAAAATGGTTAACTTGTACTTGGTATCACCCTGAATTTCTACTTCATTCCACTCTTCTATTCATCTGTCTCTCTGCATCTTATTATACCTTATACATTCATATACACACTCACATATACACACTCGAGCTGGAAGTGTTAAGTTAGTACTAGGAAGATAAACAAGCTCTTGCTCTGCAGAAACACGAGTCCCCTGGGAGAACCATCTAACTGACAGTCTATCACACACTCTGTATCACAGACTGGTATCTGAACCTACTGAATCTACTGTTCTCTATGATGGGTCCATGCAAAGGTTAGCATAACCACATGCTTAATGTTTCAATGTAGAAGAATAACATTTTAGGCCTAAATTTAAACATTCTTATGAGAACAAATTAAAATATAGCTGCAAGCAGCCATTATCGGGGCCAAGCACAAAGACAACAAACCAACATGACAAAGCCAACATGTCTGGGAGTGTCAGACCAACTTCACCAATGAGAAATGAAAGACATTTTAAGATGATTTTAGGCAAAATGAAAAAATCATATACAGTCACTAATAATATGATTTAATGATTTGTCACTTTCGACCAATAGGTGGCACAGTTACGAAATTGATGTGGTGTGGTCAGAGTGAGGTGACAATGACACATACAGAGTTTGGTGTCAATGTGTCAATGCATTGCAGAGATAAAGCCTGAATAGTCACTTTGGCATCATGCCTCAACTTTGCTGCTGCAGTACACGAAAATGGTTTCGTCTATTGACACAAAATCCATAACATTTTGTCAGCACGGTCTGGAGATGATACGATTCGATTTTGGTGAAAATCGGACAAACGGTCCAGGAGAAGTTCGAAAAAGTAGGATTTAAAAGAAAATAAAGATGACGGACAAAAGTAACCGTGAAGACTTCAATGTAAACACAGCTTTTATGTCTTTCTCAGCTTTTCCATATACTGGCCCTGATAATCATCACACATACTTACCGCTTGCTCCATTTCTGTAACTCCATTTTTATGAATGATTGAGTCTCTCACCCGTTGCTCTATATTTTTCTTCGTCAACAGCCGCTTGCACCTCCTGCTGGTGAGGCTGACTAACAGCTATGGAGATTATCAATCGGAAATCTACTGATATTCCTGCCGTTCCTGGATGTCAAATGTTGAATTTTCTGTCGAATTTGAACCGCTGAATTTGTGATAGCGGATTTGTAAAGCGAAATAAAATGGCCCGAAAATTGCCTGTCGAATATTATAGGTTGTATTTTTAAACAGAATGAACATTTTGGAAGTGAAATCTGAAAGGTGAATATGGATTATTGAATTTTTAATAATAAAAACGTGTGTGATATGTTTTGAATTGAAATATTCACAGCTTAAATATACAACCATGTTGAATTTCATCCCATAACAATGCAAGCCCTAAAAATGCAATGCATTAAAATGCAAGCAGGGTTAATGCAATGCATATTTTTCAAGTAGTGCAATTCAATAAGCTTTTTTGTTTCAAAAACATTTGTCATTATTTTACTTCCAGAGACAGGAAGTTTGGCTGCCTATAGCAAAATTGGTATCTAGGTTTTCGGCATAACCCAAGGAATCTATTAAGACCAGTGTCATTACAATAGGCAAATTTATTCAAAAGTTATTAGCATTTTTGGAAATTTATATAACTTTTTAACCACATGGTGGTGCTGCCCGAAACGTTTTGAGTACCTTCAAGGCATGGTACCGATGACTCATACAGAGTTTCGTAATGATGTGTTAATGCATTCATAAAGTATAGCATTTTATATTACAATACTGTATTGAAGTCAAAGGCAATTTCCTATTTTGGTCTATTATAGTGCCAACAAGTGGCACAGTCCCACTGTTGTTTTTATGTGTCCTCAGAGTGAGCCCATACATGTGTGTGTCAAATTTGGTGAAAAAATCTCATTTCGTTTTGGAGTTATAGACATTTATATGTATAAACACATAAGCAATGACCCACACCTGACTTTGTTTGCATTTTCTTAACACTTACTATAGATATTTTGACATTAGGTCATTAACATATGGCCAACAACCTATGTTTCCGATCTTCCTACGGTGGTTTTGTCTCGATCGGTCAAACGGTTTCGAAGATATTGGCAAATGTTTTTTAAGCGCTAAATCAGAATGCTACACAAACCGTAAGGCGAAACCTAGTATGTTTGGTATAGTTGAACCCGGCAAGTATTCAGAAATCTAAGGAGATGACTCCCGTGAAAATAAGTCAACCACAATTAGAGTTAGAAGCATTTGAAAATGTAATTTTACCACTAGGTGGCGCTGGTTCGAAACTTCTCAGGCTCCTTCAGGGCATCGTACTGATGACCCATACCGAGTTTCGTAACGATACATTCATAAAATACAGCATTTTGGTACAAAATTCTAAAATTGTCGATATGGAAAAATTGGATATCAGTCGACTCAGCATGACGTCCTGAATCTAACGAGACAATGTTTGAAAATTGTATTATTTTTGGACAACCTGTTCAGAAGTTATAAGCAAAAATAGCCATTTTTCGTAACTTCGGACCAGTAGGTGGCTCTGCGCCGAAACGCAGCATGTAGCCTCAGGTCATGCTTGTGATGACATGTACCAAATTTGGTCTGAATACGATAAAGCGTTGCGGAGATACAGCATTACGTCTGTTTTCGCAAGCGCTACGTAAAATTAGTTTGCGCGGTATTCGCGAACGGTTTGACGAATCGACATGAATTCCATAACTTTTTGTCTGCATGGTGTGAGATTATCTGGTTCAATTTACGTATCGGAGCAACGCCCTAGGAGGAGTTCGAAAAAGTAGGGTTTTCATGACGGAAAGAATTTCTAGCCCTAATGGTTCAAAAGTTATTAGCATAAACATGAATGAAACTTTGGACAGTTGGTGGCGCTAGAGGAATTGGGTTAGAGACTCCAAATTTGCAATGGTGACAGTTCAGACTATCCCCTATCTGTGTGCCAAATTACATAACTTTCCCGCAAGCGGTTCTATGGGCTGCCATAGACTCTCAGAGCGGAATAATAATAAGAAGAAGAATGGCAACGATTACAATATAGGTGCCTCCGCATCGTCGGTGCTTGGCCCCTAACTATACATATTTGATATAACATAATACAGATAGAGACCCTCAATTTGGATGCTATGTATATACAACACAGCTCCTCTGTGCATTTCTAGTGGCCAATTAGCTGAGCAAACAAATGGTGGAAGTTCAAAACTAGCCTCCTGCCTTGCTTCTTTTTGGTCCTCTCTTTAAGACTGAAGTCTTTAAAACAAAAAGGTCACAATTTTACAATGGCACCAGGCGCTCTAAGGTTCATGTATGGAGTCTGGCGTAAATTTGGCGTCTTCACTGGCGGCACTAAGACCCAAAGCCACTTAACCAGTGGTGGGGGAGAGAGAGAGCGAGATCGGGGGTACGGGAGGTGCTATTATGTGCAATGGCCCTTGAGCAGAACTGGTCAGAGGGCAAAACCTGTGATCCAAAATCCTGTCCTGCTGTGGGTCAATAGAGAAGGGTGCCCCTGAGCCCCCTCTTAGGTCCTCCCTGATTCTCCTGAGGAGAAACTTTCAGTGTCCGCATTGCTTTCAGCCTAGTGCACGGGGGTCAAGGGATGGAGGTTAAAGGTCAGCCCAGAGTTTGCCTGGCTAGAGACAGACAGGATCATGGCTTTACGCCATTATAGCTCTCTTTAGCCTGGACACAAAAACTGCTAAAGGCTTTTCACCCCTTAGTAGAATGAGGGGGTGTTTCTAAATGTGGGCGACTGCTGTGCTTTTTTTTTTTTTTTTTTTTTTTAAGAAAAAGGGATAACAGCATGGCAAATTGATACATTATTCAATTAAAAGGCCCTTTGCTTCACATTTGCACTTATCAGACCTTTTTTGCAAGATTGAGCAAAGTAAAGCATGTTTGAAATGTTCCACAGCTTCAAAGTCAAATAAACTGGTGGTGATTTCGAGGTTTTTAGTCAAGTCCTTAGCTCAGTTTTTATGTGTGCCAATCCTGTTACGCTGATCCACAGTGACAACCTTACGCAGAAACCAAACTGGGTTTTGAGTAAGCTTTCGATATCAAGTGTGACCATGTAATGTGAGCCACATGTCTTTTTATCAAATGGGTGCAATCAGCCCCCGAAAAAAAAGGCCAGCATGCAACGAGCGTGCAAACAAAATGGCTGTCTGTTGTAATGAATATTTCAAGAGGTCTGGACATTTGCTGAAGTCAATGCAGAGCACTTTGAGGTCCTCTGAGGGGCTACAGAGCACAGTTGGGATTGCTGTCTGACTTTGGTTTGGGCCGAACGACAAAAGGTTCAGCTGAGGGTTAAAGTGTTATGAAGGGTTTCGCAAGGGAGAGTGTAAGGGAGGAAAGGGGGGAAGTTCGAATTCAAGATTAGTTTAAAGCTTTGATCAAGGACCCTTGACGCTTTCATGGTAGCATGACAAGGATTGCTTGTGACCGTACATGTGCTAGGGCCAGTTTTTATGGAGAGGTGATGGGGGCAGCCGGGCAGAGAGCTGCAGTGTCTCCATGACGACTGCCCTCACACCAAGTCCCAGCAAGCTCCGGTTACCAAGAGGAAGTCAACTCACTAGAGAAACGTCTAATCACGTAATAGTCTCCACATTTGTGAAAAACAAAATATCAGTGGAAGACGAAAACCAAATCCAGGCCAGGGACCGGCTAATCCCCGGCTGAGAAGAAATAAGCACAGCTTTGTGCATGTGTTTAAATATGAATGAGTTAACAATAAAATTACACTTAAAGTAAAAATATGAAGCATTTCTATGGTAGTATGACAATTCATCCATACTGTATGCATGTGGGTCGACATGCACATACATGGACGTACCTTCACGTCAGATGTGTCCCTCTGGCAGTTTCTCCAGGCTCTGGACACTGAGGAGAAAGTCCGATCTGCATGGTCAAATTTCCCACCTTGGAAATTCAGGAAGAATGTTGTGAAAGGCTCCTGAGAATAAGAGAGAAGAAAAAAAAAATCTTACTTTCCACACACATTAATGCTAAAACGAGTATTAAAAACTCATGTTAGGACCTAAAACAACTACAGGGCAAATTCCACTGAACAAAGATCATGTATTTAATAACTACGAGTCTACTTTGATCAATATTTAGCCTCCAATTTGAACATTTTTCAATGCGCAACCCAGTCAGTATCTCCTATTTAGCTTAGATTCCTGCTGTTCATAACAAAGCCCTATACAATATGATCCTAATTTGTGTGCACTAAATGACATCCTCCTCTCCAAAAAAAGGACCTGCATGGTAAAGAAACCTGTTATTAACCCCGGGCAGACAGTAAAGCCTTTACAAGTGCATTATTTGTTCTTTTCTAATCATGCTTAATCTTGTTTGTGCAGAATCAATAGGTGGTTCTTTTGAAACAATACCTCCCCGATGAGAAGGACGCAATTAGAGTGAATAGCACCCCGGTAGGCTACACCATGAAAGAAAAATATCCTAATTATGCAGACGCTTTTGGGTGCTTGACTGAATTTAACGCCCTCCTTTTCTCTGTCAAGAGCCTCGATATCACGAGGTTGCTGATTTGTGCTATGGTACATGAATTAGGGTGTTTGGTGAAGTGGATTTGGGATAAGCCTGATAATAATGAGATGGGATCAATACAATGGGCCAACAGGGAATGGCAATGAAAGTGAAAAACTGTAACAATTACAGAGATGGCCAGAAATGGGTTAGTGACCTCTAGCCTTCTCTCTTTGTGTGCAGAATTTATAAGGAATATGTGAATAGACTATACATTAAAAATAAATGTGAAAAATAAAACACAGGCATAATTTAAATGAAGAGTAACTGACACTGTACAGAGGCTTTGAGAGTTGTAGAAGATTATGGGACTTCATTACTGTAAAACTAATATAGAATTGCTTTTATTGTACTAAACTATGCTTGCTCAGAATATTGTTATAAACCATGAAGATTTTTTCCCACAGAGTGTCATGTCTTTGTTCTTTGCAGATATTAGAACAAAAAGGATGAAGGGAAGATGAGCGATGTGTTCTGAGTTTGTTAGTATGCAGATAAGGCCTACATTTCAATATAACAATAAATCAACCTGACTGAGCACACACACGCCCAATTATAAACAACAATTAGTTGCAATGTGTTTCACAACCGATCACATGATGAATGTTTAGCATTTTACTGCAGCATGAAGAGCACAGAGTCGGTGTCTGTTTTAAAACCCTTTACACGTGGCAAATCATTTGGACGATTATGATCATGTCCCATTTATTCGTCCTACACAAACAGATTATGAAAAAAATAAACGTTAAAGGAAGTCAAATAATGAACTGACAAGTGGGACACTGACAGGCTTTTCTCTCTGATGTTATAAAAAAAGATTTACAAACTGGTACTGGAGCATTTTGTTTTATGCGGTTTGGTGTTAGGTATACAGTTTGTACAGTATAAAAGACATTACGTCTATGGAAAGTCCCCACAAAGATAGCGAACCAGACTGTGTGTGTGTGTGTGTGTGTGTGTGTGTCAGTGTGTGCACAACTTACAGTCCTGAGTAGCCACATCTGAGTAAAGCTGGAGGTGGAATAGTGTGTGCCGTAGTGGAATTTGGGCACCTGATCGTCCTCCCATGATTCAAAACGTTCTGAGAAGAATGCAGCTCTCTTTGGGTTGAGTGCACCAATGGGCTGTAATGAGAAAAGACAACATTCAAGAAACAAAGCAATATACTGTGAAGTTGTATGTAAGAACAAGGACCACAGGTTTTACATATGAGAAAATTGATGTTGGAGTGGGGGTAAAATAATCATTTAATAATGATAATAATTTATGTAAATTAATTTACTGCAGCTGTTAAGTTTAATCAATAATATATTAATAAATAATAAGTTAATTTAAAGATCAATATCTGTGTGAACCTGTGAATAATTACCTTAATAAACCTTTACACATGACCTATATTTACTATATTACTAACAGTAAATGATGCATAATTACAAGCAACTAATCCAAACTAAACCCTAATCCTAACTCTATAGTAAGTACATGTTGCTAATAAATATTACTCAGTTATACTTAGCTGTATAATTAGACTGTAACAAAGAAACCTCAAAATAAAGTGTGACCAAAATAATTGTGCCCATTTACACTTCCATTGAGGGCAAAGCAAAATTGCGTCAGTGTCACATGATCCTTTGGAAATGACTCTAATATGCTGATCTGGCTCTCGGGAAACATTTCTTATTATTTTTAATGTTGAATATGGATGTACTGCTTAATATTTTTGTGTAAACAGTGATACAAAAAAATCTGGATTCTTTGAGAAATAGAAAGAAAAAAAATCTGCGTAATTGTATGCATCCTTGCTAAATAATTAATTTTGAAAAGTAAGTGTACATTTGTACATAATTTGTACAAATAATAAAAGTTATTTTCAGAGTTCATATGTGGCATTCCTATATGACTAATACTAATATAATCCTGTCCTGCATCGGGTTGTATCAAAAGTATTGATTAGCTGCTTTAATTTATTATTGATCTGAAGAAACCCAGCGTATGGAAGCAGGCCATTATTTAAATGCTCATTTGTATGTTTTGTTATTACCCTGCTGAGTCTTTATTACTCTTGAAAATGACTGCAGCTCTCTGTCCGTCTCTCATTCCTCAGTTTGATCAATAGTAACGGAATGATGAAGCTCCTTGAAATGAGAGTAGGCAGGACAGATTGACATTCTCAATCTCTTTCTCATATCATAGCTCTATAATGAGGGCCCTCAGCTGTTTTTCTATTGATCACAATGGTACTAGGACAATATGGGTGTGAAACCTACGGTTGTATCTTTTAATGCTCCACTGTGCATAAGTGTCCATGTGTGCCGGCATTTATGTGAGATTTACCAGTGTGCAACAAGGCCAATGGCTGTGGGTCTCATTTCAAAATAGAGGTTAATTATATTCCACTAATTCTAATATAATAGTGATTAAACTATGTCTTGGATTGAATTGGGAATTAAAAAGGAGCACGGTTTAATCAACATTTGATTGTAAATCATTAAAGCTTGTAATAATTGCCACTGAAATGTAATAGACTCATGCTGCATGGACTCAAATGCAATCCGTGTGTGTGTGTGTGTGTGTGTGAAAGTGGAATGCAGCCCTGGGCTGACAATGACACACGGTCTGCTCTCTTGTGGCAACTACGGTGAGAACACATACTGAATTAAACATTGCACGATTTAACTGATTGATTGCGGTAATAACAGGACCCTCATTAAAGAAAGAAAAGGGTGAGCGGGATAAAAAACATCTCTGTCATAGCTCAGAGTGTGCGTGAGTGAGAGTGTGTTTCTATGTGAATGTGTGCATGTATATGAGTGTGTGTTTGTGCGAGCCCCTCGTGTTGTTTACGGCAGTAAATTACCGTCGGAGGCTCTCCAGTACAATAGGGTCTCATGACAGTGTCGTTCATCAGGGTTATCCCCATACCCCAGCGCAGTGTGATGGAGTGAACGCACACCACCGACCCTAATACGCTCTGGCAGCACTGCTGAATATTTCTCTAGTGACGGCTCAAATAAATGAGCTGCCCCAATGTTTTTAATTAGACTGCAAATCTGAACAGACTGCCAGTAGCTATCAGTATGCGGACTTCACCATGCTGATCAAAATTCAGGCTTTCGAGGGGAATTCATGAATTGTGAACTGATAGCTTTGTTTCTTTGCACACGATTTATTCAAATCGGGTAATAGCACAAACAAATTAGACAAAATAGCCCAAAACATTTGCATCCACTGTGATGTAAGCCCCTATATCGGTTCTTTAAATGCCAGAAGTGTGCTTCACTACCTGGGTATATCCATGGTTATAACATTTCGCAATCATTTGTAACAGATTACTACTGCAATGATGAAAATGTATACAAACCATTCTTTTAAACTTCCACAGGTTGTAACAGTGCCGGGTAATTTGCGGCAGGCAAACATCACAGATATTTCCAAATAAATCCCAATATATCATAGAAAGAATGATAGTGACTTAACTTAAGCACTGAATATATCTGCTTTTTGCACTGAAACATCATTTAAAAGTGCCATAATATGCTATACAACTAGATTAACCAATCCACTATGCTAAATGGCTAAACAAGCTATTTTTCATCTACTTTCTCAATAAAATAAATGTGAGTGAATGAATAAACAAATGAAACTTTGGCATCAGAATTAGGAAGTTTCAATATATGGAGGAAAGCCTGAAGCATGTATTAGAGAAGGTGTGAATGTGTATCTAGAGCTCAGTTGAAAGGGTGTAAAAGCCGTGATGCAAATCAATATGCCATTAGCTACATCACTGTGAGGGTGTAGAAACAGGTCAATATATTCAGGTGTTATTTATGTTAATGTACAAATATAAAATTATGCCTTAGCCAGGACACCTTTTCTTTTTTTTCTGTTATTCCACTAGTATAGGATGTTACCCATCATATATTTCTTAATATACTGGATTAAATTATGCATTTACAATTTGACAATGGAAATCATACTATTTAAGTTTTCTGTTATCACAATATCACAATTAAAGTCGGCATTAAATGGAAATTCACCCTATTTTCTAAATGCATCTGAATGTTCTCATTGTGAACGATTAAGCCATGCATGTTTAATTTTTTCAACTTGTTATTTTTAATCACTGTCATAACTTCTCCAATAATTAAAGTTCACTTAAATCCAGTTCCTTTGTTACAATCAACTGCAAATTCGAAATCAGATCTGCCTCCATCTAATCGACAACTGATGAACAGAGCTGAGTCGAGTCTCCACCCTACCTTTTTTCTTCACAATAGTACGTTTCACTTGGATGTACATAGGTTGGGTAAAAAAACACAGCTACTTCTGTAACACACACGACTTTAAGTGAACAAGGGAGTGATATTTTTGTTGCCATTTACTATCTATTCCATTAGATGAGCAGCTCACTCAGTTGTGTCAGTTTTGTTCTTTCTGGCTGCAGTGATAACTCCAGCTGTACCAGATGTCATGAAAAGGTTAGAGTTTACGATAAGAAAGCCAGCAGGGTCACAACGATGAGACAAAAGGAACATAAATTCATGAAGCACATTCCTCTGCCCGCAGGAAAGACAGTACGTGTCACACAGCGTCTATGGCAATTTCACCCCGCTATGTAAAAGGTCCCACATGACCTGTTTCTATCAAAGCAGAGCTGGGATGTGGCATACGCAGACGACAAGAGAGAGCGGGAGGGGTTAAGGACAAAAAGAGGAAAGACGCACAGCTTATACAAGGTTCAGATGGCCTTCACGGGCGAGGCTGTGATGTCATGGTCCACTGGCCATACACTGATATTGCCTGTGTCAACAGCATGAATAAAGCAGTTGTAATAAAGATTGTTGAGATTTGCTGTTGTTCGCTACAGAGGGAGGGTGGCAGACGAGGGGGCTGCTCTTGCTCGGCCTCCGTTTCTCCCTAAGGCTTGAAAGCTTGACTGAACATAAAGGCAAGGCTGTCAAAACTCGAGAGAGAGTTTGAGGGAGGGAGGGAAAGAGAGAGAAACAAAGGCGAGGGTGATGTAGGATGGTTTATAGGTCTGTTGTCTTTTAACCTAGTGGGAAGACGCCACTGGAAAGAAACAGCACAGGGGAAGAACAAAATAATAAATAAATAAAAAGATATGCTCCAAGTGTGCTGGCTACAAATGTGTGTGTCTCTGTGTATATTTATTTGTCCATGTGTTGGGTGAAAGATAACTGTCTGCCACTCCAACGTGATCTCATAAGTATTTGTATGTTTTTTTAGTTTATGTTTCCATAGAAAATATTGATGCATGAACAATGCTGGGTAGTAACTGATTACATGTAATCAGATCCCAAAAATTAAGTAATTGTAATTATATTCCATTTGAAAATACTCAAAAAAAACTGACTACTGAGTTCCTTTTTTATTAATAACATGTTTACATGATATTCTCACAACTGCAGTAAATTATTAATAAATCATTGATTCTCTCTACTATTTATTCTTTAAATGTTCCTTTCTAAAAGGCCTGCAGCTTATATACGTAAGTTCAGAAGATCTTCCAGGTTTGTGGAATTGCACACACAGACCAGCCACT
This sequence comes from Tiaroga cobitis, assembly GCA_030578255.1. Taxonomy (NCBI): domain Eukaryota; kingdom Metazoa; phylum Chordata; class Actinopteri; order Cypriniformes; family Leuciscidae; genus Tiaroga; species Tiaroga cobitis. The sequence continues at coordinate 18,880,014 of CM060591.1, forward strand.
AGTCATGTGCCTTTCGCTGAAAACTGTGATCCACACAGCATTTGATCACTGGATTTACAGAAATCATTTCACTTTTAAGAAGTGTTTTCTCAACATTGCATATATTATCAACTGTCTTTGGAAGTCTTTTGTCTTTCAAACTCATTAATTAACTTTACAGATGTACAAATGTGTATGAATCCTTATTTATGAATATGAAAATAGTGGCATTATGATTCTATTGTATTTAACTGTCATAGCAATGGTATTATGTTTTCAGTCGCATTTATTAAATGCAGTTTACTCATCTATTTAATATGAAATAACATTTTGTTCTGTTCTGTGTAACCTCTGCTGCAAACTTGTTTTGAATGATTTACATAATGTTAAACAACACTACACTTTAAAACCTTAAAACGAATAGCATTTCTGTAATCGTTTAACCATTATTTATCATGAATCATTTATTTTTTTAACAGGGCATTTTCTCAGTATAGTATAAAACCATAAAATGCACCAGAATGCAAAATAAATTCACAAATCAATCAATCACACAATCACTCTATCACACTATTTGTGTTCTGTCATTGTGAGGAACAGACCCAAATTCAAGCCTTTATTCAGTGATCTTTATCTCCATTCTCAGCAGCGACCGTAAATGTCAAATCCCGCACTCCTTGTAAATTAAAAAATTGCTGCCTCAAGAAGTTTTACGATATGTTTTACGCCAGTGATATCAAACACTCACTGGGCTCTCATCGGCTTTGTCACAGAGAGCGACATGTTTTGGTTGATGTGCATTTTAATGAGAAATGCGAGCCTTCACAGAGAGGATCGGGATAAGGTTTTCAGCGATTAATAACTTTTGTACCTCATACAAAACTATTGTATACCGCCAGAGAGGACTGCGACTGTAACACATCGTCATTTTGGCTACTTTTGTTACCACTTTTAACATTTTTGCAATAAATACATTATTGTGATTACACTTGTTTGTCTATTATGCTTCTCTTTATTACTGTACAAATTTTTAAGAAATGGTTATGGGTAGGTTTAGAGAGATAGAAGTGGGATTAGCAGTTCAAAATATATTTTTAATGCTGTTTTATTACTGAAATTTTCATTTCCCTACACATTTCTGTCCATTACATTTGATATATTCTTTTTATATTCTCTATAAAATGGTTATGTTTTGGGGTAGGGTTACGTTATGTTAAATGGTAGAAGGGCAATTATACAAATATTTATGACATTTTCTAGTTTCTTTAGTACACAATAACGCTTATGTTTAAATACTGTCAATACATCCATATTGTACGTTTCAGAATCTATCCAAACGTACAAAAATGTATGTTTTGTTCCTGTAAAAGTTGTGTATTAATACCTACGACTTTAACAATGAGACCAGGCTGCCACTCTAACAGAGGAAAACTTACAAGACATTGTTAGCTTACTACACATACACATATATTTTATATGATAGATGGACATGAGCATATGAGCTAGATGATAGATAGATAGATAGATAGATAGATAGATAGATAGATAGATAGATAGATAGATAGATAGATAGATAGATAGATAGAAGTTAATTGTCTAATAAATCAGTACTTTAAATGATTACAGTCTATTCACAAAGTTGATTAATTTTATATTATCCACTAGACAATATTGAAAATATTATAATTATATCCATTACATATTATAATTATATCCATTACAACTATATATATATATATATATATATATATATATATATATATATATATATTAGGGGTGTAACGGTACATGTATTCGTATTGAACCGTTTCGGTTCGAGGCTTCCGGTTCGGTACGCATACAAACCGAACGATTCCTAGGACCATTTTTCCTGCCGACAAAATTCGCGCTGGCGCGACCACCACAACGTTGCGCAACATCAAATTGCAAGCGTAATGAAAGCGGAACGAAACTGCGCTACTCATTATGTGCTTCACGGACCGTTTATCAGCTCGGACCAGCAACATCTGTGCAGCGCGAGCCGATCTCGATCAAGCGACACTGTTACAACACAGCGCTAAGAGATCCAGTAAAGAAAACCTTTGAATTCGCCACTTAAGTAATAACATCGCTGTGAGATCTAGTGAGAAGCATTCACATTTCTCCGTTATTAACCGTAGATCTCTATTAGATCAAACAGCGCTGACGTGGAAACCAGGAGAAACTTTGTGCCGTGAATGAACTAATACTTTACGTCCACAGACCAGCAACATTCACCAGGGATTTAATAACACTAACTGTAACCAGTTTGGCTGGAATAGGGAAATGCTTTCAAGTACTTCACACATCTTTTTCCAGCACTTCAAAACTCAAATAATATAAAAATAAATGTATATATTTAAATGTTATTTTTAATGTGATGACCAAAATATTATTTGTTCATCCTTCAAAGATGACCCCCATTTATAAACCTGAAAGTTTCAAGATGTAGGAAAACTCAGTTATTTACAAATATTTTTTCTTTTAACAAATAGGATATTTCTCTGGCATTTTTTCTTTTTGCTGTATCGAAAACGTACCGAACCGTGACTTTAAAACCGAGGTACGTACCGAACCGTGATTTTTGTGTACCGTTACACCCCTAATATATATATATATATATATATATATATATATATATATATATATATATATATATATATATATATATATATATATATATATATATATATATATATATATATATATACACCTGAAAGAAACATGGTGCTTGCAGGATCTGAATTGGTAAAACAACGCAGAAGATACAGATAGCATCATAGATATAAACCTCCATTGGAGAGCAATATGTGAGTAATGATCTCAGACTGAAGACAGTAAGGGTGACTTCTGAAACATCACGGTTGTTTTTGCACAGAAATGTATCTTCCATTATCTCTCAGTCCTTTGTTTTCCTGCCTCTTAGAACTGATTTATTCTGCCATTTTGGGTCAGAGTGGACACTCGTTCGATCATTCTGAGCACTAAAAGTAATCCTCTGTCCTCCCTTCATTGGCCACCATTATATGAAATTGATGGTCATTTTTGAGGCAGTGACTGGCAAAATTTTAAAGCACTTTTAAAGTGGAGTATGAGAGTGGAGGCGTTTTAAAACACAACTTTTGTCCTATAACTCAATTACCTAAATGGTGTAATGCAAGTAAAGAGCATTCTTTTGGAGGAGTTCCCCCCAGCACTTGACATGAAATATTTATCAGGTCTACACTGAGAAAGGAGCGCTTCAAGACACTGGTTTTGAGATACAAACATAAGTGAAATGCATTTAATTAAAATGATAACCATCATCATCAGGACAAAACAGATCAGACTGGAATAGCACGTTCTGACTAATCCTGGTTAATCACTGTCACTTCAGCAAAGCAGCTATTAGTAGTTCAGAGGTAAACCCGCTACACAACAATCGATTGCAATTAGACCAAGGTCAGGACCACAGAATGATCAACCAGCGGAACAACCTCGATTCACTAGCCTGAAGTATTTGAGTTTGAGTCCTGATTCAAGAGAACACTGTACTTGTTTGAATAGCTGCAATGTGGATTAGGGGAAAGGCAACAAAAAATTAGGCCGGGACACACCAAGAGAGTGTGCGTCGGCGAGCATCTGTTGGGCTAGTTTTTGAAGTGTGTTCCACACGTCGGCGGCAGTTTGCCCGATTCAGCATGTTGAATCCCCATTGGGGCCGTCGGTGAGAGTGGAACCAGATTGGTTGTTCAGTTTAGCAAACGAGTCAGTTGCACGAGAATTAAAGCGAAATTAATGAAGGAGAGCAAGTAAGTCAAGACGTTCTGATGTTATGTTATCCAACTCGAGCATTCCAGAAGGTGAATATTTTTAATAACAACATGAGCAGCTTAAAATGAAGAAAATGATCAACATTACTGATATTCAAAATGGTAAGCAAGCGCTGCTTTGTTTACGTTTCATATATCTTGTATATCCTTTTTTCGGTTTCTCCTTTTGAATGACGAATATAGTCTACTGATACCTGATATAGACAGTTAAGGTGTAGAGCACACGTACTAGTTTGCTTTGCAGTCAGTTGTGGTCTGTGTTGTTTGTTCAAGCACAGATTTTTGGTCCAATGCAGCCGACGAGAGGCGACAACACCATCGGTTTTCGTTGCCGCTAGTTCTTTGAAGATGGCTTGGTGTGTCCCAGGCTTTACAGTGTTTTACAGATTTACAGTGTTGTAATATGATATACTATAATTTAAGACACAGCATATCTAATCTTATTTATCTTATGTATGATTACACATTTATTATACAGTGGGGTCCATACTAAACCTCTGGAATAGTATTTAAAACTAATGTTATGACAAAATTAAATATATATATATATATATATATATATATATATATATATATATATATATATATATATATATATATATATATATATTTAACATGCTGCACTACAACAGAAACAAGAGAGATTAATGCAAGTAGACACTTTAGTCGAATTAAAAAACAAAATGTGTTTCAAAATCTGTCAATATCCTACATCCAACATAACAATTTCTTTTCTTTTTTTTAATTAAAGTAAACACTATTGGGTAAAATATGTGGCATTTAAAAAATGTATAATCTTATTCAGCAAGGATGCATTACATTTATCAAAATTGTTCAAAAGATTTCTATTTCAAATACATTTTTTAATTTTTACTTTAAATTTATCAAAGAATCCTGAAATAAATGCATCTCAGTTTCCACAAAAATATTAGGCAACACAACCATTTTCAATATCGATTATAAGAAATGTTACTTGAACACCATATCAGCATATTAGAATGATTTCTGAAGAATCATGTGACACTGAGACTGGAGAAAGAATGCTGAAAATGAAAATTGAAAACTGAAAAATAATAGTCTTGGTCATCCTTGGTGAGCACAAGATACCGACTAGATAAGATACTTAATACTCTTACTGACCCCAAACTTTTGAACGTTAGTGTACATCTAATTTGCAGCCATTGAATTGTAGCAATTTTACTTTAGATGTATATCAGGATTATATCAAACATTGAGCCACCCTACTCTTCAGTATAAGCATCGACGTGACTGGCCACTAAATTTCTGTATTTAAAAGAAATTAGTGTAAGAACAGTGTGTGCAATTAATACTGTTGAATCAGGAAGAGACAAAAAAAAAAAATGTTATCGCCAAAGATATAAATCCTCTGCCTTCAAATGGTGTGATACAATTTAAGATACCTATGTATTGAGCGAGAGACTGAGAGAGACAAAGGCAGGTCTGGTGTTCCCAGCAGCGAGCTGTGTCAGTCTGTCTATGTGGTTAGCTCAAGTACTACTACGCTCATTAATTAGCTCCTTAGGGAGGCTGGCTGGCTAACGGGAATGGGGGAGGAGGTGAGAGGCGGGATGTAGGGGGCTTCTGAGGGGTTGATTGAGGGGGAGAGACACGGATCCATTATCTGACTTGTCTGCGGTTGAGGGTGCCTGGCATGAGGTGACTCGCACGCGGCCGCAAACGCTTTACTACATGTACGGTCAGACTAACAGCGATGAGTCTGCAGTGGCAGTCATTCCCTCCCTCGCTAGACAGTTACGCCTGTCTATCAGGCTCAGCCTCATCGTTAGAGCTGCCGGACGGGGTTTTCACTCAAATACTCCCGTGTATTTGTGTTTTCAAAACTTTACTTCAGGCATGTCCTTCAGTCTTTGAAACTACAGGAGTTCTCTAGGGTTCAGGTTGTTGGCTCAGAGTGTTTGTGTGTGTGTCTATGTGGTCATGTGTTTACCTTGGACAGATCTCTGTAGTTACTGGGCAGGGTGAGATCGAGATCTTCACTGTCGTAGTTGGTGATTACCCAGGGGAACACAGGATACTGGTTCAGATCATTAAATGTACGGCCTGAAACACAAGGAGTGTCAAAACACATTTCCTTGAGTCTTGTTACCTTTATCATGACCATGATTTCACTTCGTCATCATGTCCCTTAATTACAGTCCTTTAAATAGAGTCACAGAAACACTAAATTATAATGCAAAGTTGTAAATGATACAAAGATTATTATTATACGCTTACAAGAAAAAAGAGTTCATATTTTCTACTTAAAAAATTCACATTTAATTCAATGTGTTACTTGCCATTTCTTTGTAATTGTCAATTATAATTAATTTACAAGCCATTTCTAAATGTGAAAATTGTTTCTACACCCATTAATTTTCAGTGTACTATGACTGGAGAAACAGTATCTACAGGGTGCAGTTAACATCTATTAGTTTTAGTTTTAGAGACGGGGCCTTTAGTATTTGTCCAAATTCCTTTCCAGTCTTTATTAGTTATCTAACTCTATGTCCGGTCATACGGAGGTGTTATTCATTCATTAGTACATTAGCTGAGTTAATGTTTGGAGAACGTCTGGTGATGGTTAGCATTCAGGTATCATTGAGTTTTACCTGAAATGGTGTTGAGGAACATGAGGTACTCAAAATTGGAGATCTCTCGTCTTTGCCAACGCTGGGTCATGTTGGAGGCCTTGTAGAGCTGTTTCGGGCTGGCCAGAGAAATCCGTCTATCAGAGAAAGAAAAAACACATTCAGAAATTCAAAGAGTAACCTGAAATGTGCACGTCGTTGCCAATCAGTTGATTTACAATATACCATTTAATTCCATTAAAATACATTTCAAATATAAGAAATCAAAATAAAGTATTTGTTTTCAGTACACATACAATTCAGTAAATGGAAATATTTATTTGAACAATTTGATGGAAATATAGTAAGAGAACATCTAACTGATCTAGTAATCTGTTGACTAATTTCTTTATCACTCGGACAGAGAAAAGTCTCTTTTGTTTCAGCATCTATCCACCTTGACGATCATGATTTTTGAATCACATGTCACAGGCTTACAAAAAAATGGCAGAGTAATTGCGTCAGTTACTTCAGAATTTTGTGATTGGCTTAAACATTTTTTTACATGTACTTCACCTTGTTCGTGCTCAAACAGTTATGGAACAATTCTCAAATCCTATGGCTATGTTCCCACAATACAGTCCCCAATTCGGAACTTTTACATGATTTTTCTGGCTTAAGAAGATGTAACACTGCTAGAAAAGTTTCATTTCAACAACAGATTCTATTCACACATAACCTCTAAATAGAAAAATACCTTTAAATCTATAGGAAATTGCTTTCATACAACATTAGCATAAATAATAGACACAATATGATTTGATATTTTGCTCCAATGAAAATACTTACCATAAGAAGCCAATATTCAAATTCTAGAGGACTGATACAAACAGTGAAACATTCCAGTACTTTTATATGAAATGCCGTTATGCCAATCAGAATCAATACAAAAAAACTCTTCTAGAATTCTGAATACAGTATATCCTACATCCCAACATGAATACAGACACACAATGGCATCATGGGTAATGTGGGAACCTGTTAAATGAACATGCACAGTGCAAGCAAATATGTGGACACTAAAATAAATGACTCTCCATCCAATTAAAACAAAGCGAAATTAGAGAATTCATCACTGTCACCCAGCGTGATTACAGTCATTAGGCCTCTCTGAAGTTTCCACTGCCCTTTGCCCCTCCTAACACAGAGGCAACGCTGTGACAGTGCAAAGGAAATGTCACACGAATGTTAGCAGAAGGGTATAAGTGAATTCATGGCGGGAGAGGGCAGTTTGTAATGGTCAATAGCCACACAAAAACCTCTCTGACCAGTTAAGAGACACCGAGAGCCATGTGAGGAATCAATATCCACTATATTATGTTACCCATTATGCTAACCTATAGTTATGTAGTTTCAGTGAATGTTAAGAACACTGATTTAGAAGGATATTTTTATGCAATTTCACTTGTCTAAATCAACTTTTCTTTGGCTGAAATAAAACTGCGTGTGTGTGTGTGTGTGTGTGTTTCCTGTGTTCCCAGTCTGCCCTGCAGGCTCTGCACTGGCCACTGTATTTATTTCTCAGTTGGGGAGATAAATAAATGATGTGAATTGTGTTTATGTGAAGGTAATTAGGCAGTGTTACAGCCACCCCCACACCATACACACATTAACACACACAAACAAGCAGTGTTATGCCAGAAACATACTAAAGTCCGCAAACTTAGAAGCAAATGCTTGGCCAACAGATTGCAAGTGCGAACTGAGCGACCATGAGGAAAGATGGCAGAAAGTAGGGCTTTGTGGTAATTCAAAATTTATAATAAAATCAGGAAGCGATTTCTAAACTGCAGAAAAGATGATTTTTCCACTAGCACTATGCAAGATGAATAGAGTGGGTTTAGCGTTACGAGTTTGAAGAAAACACAGAAACAGGGAAGGTGAATTCAAGGAAGCATAAGGACTTGGATTTTGGAATTTTGGATAAAGGAGAGATGATGTATCATGGAGCCAGGTAATTTGCAAGGCCTGTTAAAACTATCGTTGTGGCCAAACAGAGTAAACGCTATTCATATAGAATGCGTTTTTGCAGTTAAAAAAATAAGAGGCGCAGGTCTAGAGACAAGTTGAACGCCATGTCAAAAGACGCAAGCGCAACGGTTAAAGATGTCCGTGTAGCGCATGTTTACACGCACATTCTGAACCAGGTGAACAAAAATATAGCATTATACAGGCATTTGCAAACTGCACAACATATGAAAAGAGTTCAAAATGGCATAAAGAAATAACCGATGCCGTCACGTATTATTTATGCAAAGATATGGTGCACACAAGTATCATCAATAAAGCCAGCTTCCAAATAAAATTATGTAAGGGAATATTGTTTCAAAATCGTGTTTCAATATTGATCAAAACATTGTGATAGTATTTTTTTTCCATATCACATACTTCCGGGAGGTCCCGCACAAGTTGTGCAAGTGTCAGTGAGATGAATGTGAATGGATAGCTTTCTGCAGGTATTATAAAGAGCTGAAATGCAGAACATACCTGGTCTGAGGAAGGCCAAAATTGGTGCCGACTCCAACTCTGGGGAGACAGTGCACCACCTTTTTCACTGTAGCCGCATCTGGGAAGTTGAACATGATCGCCGCTGTAGGGAGGAGTGAGAATTTAACACACTTCATTCACTGTGTGTAAATAAATAGTAGAATTTCTTTTGAACTGTTTTAAAGGAGTCATGTAAAAAACTCAAATGTGTAAAACATTTTTTTAAATTAAATAATTAAATGCATAATTTTAATTAAAAAAATATATATATATATTTTCCTTTTTTAAGAGGTCGACTTAATGTTAGTAAAGTTTTTATTTTTTTCCAATAAATTAATAACTGTTTTTTGGAACTCTGGAGTTTTAAAACATGTTTTCTATAGTGTAATGATCTCCTCAAAAAATACATTTTCCAGAACAGCAAGTGATCAGAGCTTACTCCTGTTGGCCATGAAGACTTCCAGCGCTGTGTTCTGTAGCAGATAGCGGCGAGAGAAAATCGCTCTGATCTCTGTGAACTGCCATTTCCCATGCAAACCCTCTGTGTAAGCTAAAATCTGTCCAGGAGACACAAACAAAGACAACTGATCAGAGAAAATATAAAAAATAAAGGGAATATGAGTAAGAAAACAGCAGGGCAGAGGGAAGGTTTTAGTTCATTTATCACCCACAGCTCATGCTCAGGGTTGCAGTGCAGGATTAATGTGTATTATTGATCAGTCCTCATGAAAAAGAGATGCTTTAAGCGCTAAAATGAGCCCCATTCAGACACACACTAAAGGGGAGCAGGAAGGCCACAGTTCACTAAAAGGTAATCAGTACCAGGAGGACTGGAAATCTATCAGTATTTGCCCTTCAAGTTGGATGAGCGAGAAATGGTCTTATGCGTTGGTGCTGCACAATCATCATACTTCATTGTTCAGAAAATACAAGAAATGTAAACAACAATTGTTCAGAAAGCGCAATAAATGTTGAAAACAAAATGTTAGAAAAAATATTATTATTAATTTGTACTTTTCTACATATAAATTGTACATTTATGTATATAAAACATAAATGCATAAATAGTGCTCTGTTATATTTTTTGCAGAAAAGGGACAGACAATACACTTCTTTTTACTGACGTCACATTTTACAATATGTTGCTCTGGGTTCTTGGTGGAAGCAACCAAATTAGGCTTCCAAATATCGCAGATAGCCCTGATCCTGGTTCTTTGCGAGACGACCGAGACGATAGAAAGACGACTGTAGTATAATTTTGCAGTCACAGATGCTCAGCTGTGCCAAACACTCTAGTCTTATCTTAAGACTCTACTTATCTGTTTCTTTACCTCCACATGCTTAATATTTTCTCACATTTCTAACTTAGCTTTATTACAGATTGGTTGTTAGGACAGAAGAGGAGAAAGAGACCACCACACCTGATCTGTGGGGCTCTGATTAGGGCGGATAAACAGTTTATCAGGCATTCAGATCTTCCAGTAGCAAGGCTAACACTGATATGCACTCATTAATGAGAGAAAGGGAAGAGGATGGAAGAAGAGAGAAAGAGGGCAGCAGCTGTGCTGTGTGCTGAGAGCAATGTCACTGCTCCTGTCTGCTCTGCAGACTCACTTCAAAGTCTCCGGAGTTCAATTAAATGTGGATTAAGGTTGTTCCACCGCCCCGGTAACGCTGCCGTTCACCACCGCAAACTCCCTGACAAGCGGCATGTGAGACGGCCATGCTCTCCTATTTATCTTCTTCGTCTCCCCTCTGTCAGGCAGTTGGTATGGAAACCGCACCATTAATGTGATATCTGATGCGCTACCTAACCAAGGTATCATGGAGAAGTTTGAGCATGGAGGAGTTTATTACAGCTGAGAGATTACGGACAGGGTCATAAAGATGTAATCCACTTGCACAAGTGTAATCGAGGAACTTCTTCTGAAGGATCTGTCTGTTTGTATTGTGTATTAGCAGCAGCTGCGATGGACTGGTAATGAAATTAACTCCATGTAAGGAGTGTTAATGCTGCAAGAGTCCCCCAACCACCCACACACCACTCAACACAAAATCATAATATAACACACTTCACGACCTGATCATTACCTGCCATTCTAAATGGAAGGAGTGAAAAGAGTCAAATAAAAACTATTAAGCATGGGTAAGTGGTTGTTTAGAGGCCTAACCTTCAAGTAGGGATGGACCAGTATTCAAATTCTAGCCAATACAGCTGATAAATATTCAGAGAATTCAGAAAAATAGTAGTATCACGGTTTCCACAAATTCAAAACCGTTTTCGACATTGATTATAATAATTTATATATACATATATAATTTTTTACTACCAAATCAGCACCTACTGATTGCTGGTTTCAAATCAGCGTTGTGATGCTTAAATTAATTTAGAATAGTGTACTTAAAAGGTTAAATCTTTGCCATAGCCTTGTGCTATTGCAAGTATATGTCAGTTAGATAATCGGAGTAGTAATCAAAAATGTGCAAATAGGTAAAATGAGTGAATAAAAAACTATTAAATATCCATTATTTCTGCATCACAGAAAACATCAGATTGCACATACAAGAAAAAAAAGTAGCTCATCGCTAATTATTTTCAGATGAAAGTCACTTGAAAGGGGCATCTGGAGATGAACATCAGCCCATAAAATCTTGCTGACTAAAAAGACGACCTTTAACCTGTGCTTCATTCCATCTCTATAGCAGAAGAACTTCAATAGTTCACACTTTATCTTCCTCCTGTCTACTCAGACCCAAAGGAATAAAGCAATGATTCAGTGCCTCGGCTTGACATGCTGTAGATTGATATGACGGTCTGTTGTGCGTCTAATATCATATTTTGTCTTCATGTACCTTGTACCTCATGTACTAGCCTTGTAATTAACTTTCTCGGTTTTCTTGATTGTTGCCCGAAAATCTGCCTCGCCAAAAGAGTTGTACACTATAGTATTTAGTTGGAGCATCTTTAGCTGCACACTTTGATTACAGTGTGCATTTGTTGAGGCATTGATGCATAACATCGAAACATCACAACATCTATTTCAATCAAGAGTTGCACTAAGTTTTGACCAAGATATTGCATTGACAATGGGAGAGTCTAACCACTCTGTAAAGTCTACTCCAGCACATCCCATAGACTTTCAATGGAGTTATGGCCTCTGTGGTGGCCAAATCACGTGTGAAAATGATTCCTCATGGTCCCTGTGAAAACCACTTTCACAATTTGAGCCCGTTGAGTCTTGGCATTGTCCTCCTGGAATATGGCAAGGGGATACATCTTCCAAAATTGGTTGTTTAAGAAATGAAAAGCTACACACTGCATTTTAAGGTTAAAAGAATGGTTTCCAAACATATAACATGCCAGAAACATATTTATCACTGCAATAATGATCCAATGCAAACGTCGTTTAAACGTTTAAAGCCACTTTAAAAGACTTTTCTACAGCTTTCAATTAATTGTTTATTCCATTTTGTCAATACTTGTTCTGGATGAAATGTTCTCCCATCTATGCCAAAACACATAAAAACAAAAATAATTCTAATTTCAAGGCCATGATACTGACGCCAAACGGACAACAAAAGGTTGAAGTCGAAATGGGAATGTGTGTGTCATTTCAAACCGCTCAACCTGTTAGGATCAAGAGGCAGCAAGTCATTTCTGAGTGCTGTCATTTGTCTCTGTCAGCCGCTGAAACGAGTCTGAGATGAAGAGGGACACATCTCTCAAACAGACATTCTGCCCTCTGCCAAAGGACCCTGTGCGCGCAAACGACATCCTCCGAGCGACACACACACCAGGGACCAGCGCTCGAGAGCATGTGCTCTGTCTCTGACAGAATTGAATGAAATCTAATTGAAAATACCCCCCCACCCCACGCCAAAAAAAGACGGGGAGGGGGGAGGTAGCGGGAGAGAAAAAAGCTAAGATAGCAAGTGTGAGACAGAGAGCGAGTGAACTATCCAGCGCTCTCTCAGAAAGATAAATGAGTCTCTGAATAGCAGTCTCTGTTGGGCAAAGTGTGCACTTGTGTTTGAGCTGTGATAAGGGCGTTCGCAGTGAGGAAAAGGAAACGGCTCTCCTGCCACTGACAGAATCTCCATCCTCACTTATAAAATGTGTAATAAACGAGCATTATAACGCTCAATTTGAAGCTTGGCAACCGATGGCATACAATTACATGTGTGTGAGAGAGTGCACTCATACTCTCAGATGTTGGTTTTTAATGTGCCTATGCATCTGCAGAGCAAAATGAGGTGATTGAAGTTCAATTTGTATGCTGTTATTAAGTCTTTCCGCCTGGCTGAGTGTGTTAAAGATTGCGAATGGGACATTTATTATTACCTTTTGGTCAAATGAAGTGGCCTGGGCGATAAGGTGATGAAATTAATGAGGAGGAGGAAGTGGGTGATCCATCAACATCAACATTCAGAGCCGAGTGCACTGGAGATGCAATATTGGAAAACTTGATAGAATTCATGGGAATAAAAGGGAGGAGATATTGGAGAGGGCCTTCTGTTTCTAACACAACTGGCCATGTAAATAGAAGCTGTAGTGTGGAAGCACACACACACACACACACACACACTGTAGCATCAAGCTTACATCACTCACAGAACACAATCACAATCTGAGAGATATAGAAAATAACTTTAAGGTATTTGTATGAGACAGAGGGCAAATGTAACACTCAAAATGTCTTCAGTCACAGATAAGCTAATGTGATGACACTTATTGAGCACATGCAAGTTCTATATCTGCCTGAAAAAGATGTGTTTGTTTCACTTTGTGAGAAATGTTATGCAAAAAAAAAAAAAAAGATTTTGATCTAGGAAAGCGATTTTGGAGATTTCCAGTATTTTCTTCTCCTATCTAACATTTTGATGCCTTTCAATATAAACTATTTTATATTTTATCTCAAGGTTGTTGTAGACAATTCAACTGTAAACTAGTAACCGTACATGATGTTATTGTGGCAGACAATTTTCAATTACGGTATGAAATAGAAGTTGCATGGCTAAATTAAAAGACTGAATCTAACATTTTTTAATCTATTTGAAGACTGTTCTTGACTTTTCAGCTGTTCTTGAGTAATGCGACTAAGCACTACATCACTGTTTTAAATGTCTGATCTGAGGGAATTATAAACCATGCTAATTGGTCCTCTCTTAGAAAATCTAATTCATTCGAGTGAACTGGTTCATTCAATAGATTACCAAAATATCAATGATTCATGTCCCTGTACTAGGTCTAACATTTTTTTATTTTGTTATGTAAATTTGTAAAATTTAAATTGATTATGTCATCTTATTTAAGATTAATTCAAAACTCATCATTTATTTGTGTCAGTAAAAATACAGCTCCAATGAAAACAAATTAAAGAATGTTGTTACATATTTACGTAATATTTTTTTCCCGAAAAACTGTCCCTTAAATAACTTCAGTGTATTTAGCTGTTCTTTGTTTGTAGCGAATTTCATATTTTACAGTTGCAACATACCTATACCAAAACATGGTATATACAGTTTTAGTGGTCTATAGTCTGAAATGTTACACCTGCCCTTAGTGTCCATTGTAAACACTCCCTCAGCACCTCAACAAAAATATATATGCAACAAACATACCACAAGTTCTCTTTGCACAAACCCCTCACTCACATCCATCAAGACATCTTGTCCCATCAGTTGATTTCATCCATAGGACTACATGGGGCTGCAATAGAGTTTTTTAAAAAGCCAAGGTATATGGATAGTGCCACGTGATTAGGTGGTTCAAGAATGTGCCCCTACGATGAGAGCTGAGAATCATGGGACTGTACAAGCAAATGATTTCTCTTTCCAAGTATAACACAAATCTGAAAACATCAGTGAAGCTGCTTACAAGCTGTATTTTTTCAACCATATATTAAAGATTAGCTGTTGCTATCTTCAAAACGTAAAATCAACGTGCAATGTCAAATATTCTACTGAGAGAACATAAATTCCATGTTATCCTCCTACTTAAATCCTTAAGTCAACTCATAGAAGGAAAGTAATAGCAAACTGACAATATTACCTGATTAAAATGTCCTTGACATGTTACAACAGTAAACCAGCTCAAAGGATAACAAAAACAAACTATAAACCAGTAAAACATTAGCAGTCAGCCACTTAAGATTTATAGAAAAAGTTTTTAGCAAATACATATACATATTTATATGTGTGGTAGCTGAAGTATTTAGTTCTTAAAGTATTCAGGCTTAACAAAGTCCAATAAGGATTAGAACTTCCTTTGTTCGTCATCACTCCGTATGCCAACAGGTTAGCCTTTTAACTTGCTGAGAGAGAGAGAGAAAGACAGAGAGAGTGAGGGAGGAAATCTTGTGTGGATTTAGAAAAATGTCAAGAGCTATGGGGTTAATTGGAGGAGAAGTGAATCCTTTAGTGCACTTACTCATTAAACATTTGGCCTTTATGTAGAAGCCTGTGGGGGGTGACGGGAGGACACACAAAACGCACTGTAGGGACTCCAGTAAGGTGAAAGTTAACACCCATTAAATGGTTTAAATGGACAAATTAGGGTGTTTTCGGCTCATAAAAATACAGTAGAACTGTTTCAGAGATAAAATGCTAAACTGCTGAAATGCTGAATCGCTCCAAATGGCAAATGGTTCAAGTAAACATACAGCTTCAAACAGGCCAATTTCAAGATGGTTTAATAACAAAGACAGAAAAGTCCGACCATCAACCGATGGAAGGTAGATATGCTATACTTTGAGGAAAAAATGGAGAAATATGATCAAGAGGAGAGGGATTGGATCCCTCCTCCTTTTCTAACTGACATCCATTCAAAGACTTTCTCCATCATCAGAGATTTAAAGCGCTTTAACCCCAGGGCAAAGGAGGGCAGCTTGGCTCACCAAGGAGCTGGACGGAAGAAAGACAGGACAAGGGTGACATAAGTGTGAAGAAGAGGAGCGTGAAATTTAGCAGACATTCACAAACCGACAGTTTTGCTCCAAGCGCCTATCTGATGCTGAAGACTGAAGCAACCAGAAAGAGAGAGCGGCTATGTTGAAGAGCTGTTGATGAAGGGTGCTGCTAACAGACTCCAATTATTTGTAGAGTCATGTCAGGGAAAATAGTGGGCAAACACTGCATTTGTGAACACTAAGTTGGAGAGTGTTGTGAACTAACATCCCAAACACCTCTGACAAGCATGGAGAAAATCATGTCGACAGACTTCCCTGTGGTTCAGTCCTTCTTCGAACTCCAAAGCATTCATAAAGAGGAGAAACAGCCAGGCCAGGTTTAGATCCCGCCGCATCGTCCACCACTTTCACTCCAGTCCGTTGTCACGCCGTTCCTTACTGTGTCTAAGCCAGGATGGCAGAGAAGTGAAGTCCCCCTAATCCTTCTATTGTCCCGGGCCTAATTGGATTTAGAGGAGGAAGGTGGGGTAGAGGGTAAAATATGTGAACCCCCTTTTAGGGAGCCTAAAGGTTTTTTCATGGCCTGAAAAGGAGGAATCCTCCAGGGATTTAAGGGATTGAAAAGGTGACAGAAGCTGGATTATGTTTTTTATGACTGTGTCTTTAAGCAGGTAAACAGGGAAGCCCATTACATGGGAAAAGTGCAGGCAGGGGTTAATGTTGGGATAGCCAATTCCTAGGTATCTGTAAATAAGTTGCTCATTTCAGTGGGTTTTGTTGCTATGAGAACTCTCCATAGAAAACTCTTGATGCTTATGACGAAAAATGCATTTCAACAAGTAATACAGGTATACATGGAGCCTACAAAGCAACAGCAACGTGGCCTTCTTGCTGCTGGTTCCTGATTCCGAGTGAGCTCTAAACATTTAGACTCTTCTATCTAAAGTATACTGTGGCTTAGGCTTTATTTGAAAAATGTTACTAAAACATTGTTTGTTTTCTTCACTTAAGAAGTATCTATATACCTACAGTATATATATCTACATCTATCTCTTTATCTCTCTATCTATATTTCTCTATAAATATCAAATATGTCAAATATCTGCACTTATGAAATCTGTGATTAATCACAATTAAATCTGAAATTATGCAATAATTGCGGTTAAATATTTTACTTGACTGACAGCACTACAAAAACATACAAACGGCCAATAACAAATGCATTCACTGAGATCCAAGAAAAAAAAATTTCAACGAGAAGATATGACAAGAAATCGACTAAAAGAAACAAATTTGGGGGGGATATGGGACACAAACAATGTAACATATATTATTTATGGGATGATTACATTGTCACATAAACATGACAATTACATTGTCATAATTCGGTTCAAAATTCGCTGGAAAAACGAGCACCGGCTCCAGAAACATTTTGGTCAAAAAGACGTATATATGTGCCGTCTTGAAGTCAAATTGGCTGTTCCATGTCAATCCATTCAAAACAGAAAGTTGCAATGAATGTCCTCATGACTCATGGCAACAGAGCTGGAAAGGCCAAGCCAAAAAGCCTAGATTATTTAAGACTAGACAAAAAGACTAGATTATTTGACCTTTGTCTTTATCGCCAAAGTGTTATTGGTGTGGAGCACAGTAATTCAGACTATTTACACTGCTAGTAAACTGAATCAGATGATGCTTGATCGAACGGTCACCTAAAAGAACCTGTCATAGACTACTGGCCTTATTGGGTCCCCATGGAGACGCCATTTCAACCAGACTGGATGGATCATTAACCAAGACTGAGGAGGTGACAAGAGTGGAATAGTTCTGGATCTTTAAAAAAATAATAATAATAGAATAACCCTATGTATACTATTTAAACTTGATTTATTATTATTATACCATAGTTGTGGAGAGTAAACATGCAACAACAACAACAAAAAAAGAGTGAAAAACGAATTCATAATATTAATAATAATCAGCAATAGGAGAGGACAAAGGTGTGTGGCTCTAATCTCAGACAAACATGCTCACTCTGGCATCCATAAGGAGTCTCATCCATCTGGCTAGCAGCATATTCAGTGACGTTTGTCAGTGACTGCTCTGCTGAGTAAATGATGGAGAGCAGATCAATCAGGGGACTGGGAGGCCCCAAACCTTCACCCTGTCGGCAGAGGAAGATGGAGCAGCTAGACTCAGGTGCAGGAAACCCACCTTCCGTCTGGTGAAAAGGGGCCACTGATAATGGGCTGCTATTGTATGATATACCCAGTCTGCTGGTACTTGTGCTCAGTTAATCTGCTGGTACTTTATGCTTTTGGTGGGGTCATGTATTTGTATATTTCAAGTCTAAGTAACACTTGACTTTTATTCTTTAGATATCAAGACAGGTTCACAAGTCTTTGTAAAGCATCCATATCAAGTCTCTGGTCAAGTGCCAAGTCAAGTCTAAAGATTTTCAAGTCCAAGTCAGGTCTCAAATCTCTTTTGTTAATAGTTCTATATATGCTGAAGTTTATAAAAGTCAAATAATTTCACTCTGACTCGAAATATATTCACACAATAATGCCATTCTTTTGAAAGACGTCTCTTATGCTCACCAAGGATGCATTTATTTGATCAAATACAGTTGAAACAGTAATATTGTGAAATATTATTACAATTCAAAATAACTGTTTTCTACTGTAATATCTAATATGTAATATATTCCTGTGATGGACTAACTGAATTTTCAGCAGCCAATACTCCAGTCTTCAGTGTAACACTATCCTCCAGAAATCATTCTGATTTGTTGATTTCAATGTTGAAAACATTTTGCTACTTAATATTTTTATGGAAACCGTTTTTCAGGATTCTGTATTAAATAAATAAAAAAGCTTTTAGAAACTGCATTTGTTTGAAATAGGAATCTTTTGTAACATTGCAAATGTCCTAACATTTGTGTCTTAATGTAATGTGGACTTAACATGTCTTAATGTAGTGTTTCCTTGCAGAATAAAAGGATTCATTTCTTATTAAAGTCTTATTAAAGTCAATTCTTATGAGTCTGACAAGTCTTAAGTAAACTTTTGCCAATGGAGTCAGAAGTTCCATGATTACGCCCCAATTCACAGACAATACATATATTTTATAAATTGAGGAATGTATATTCAAATTATTTTCTATAATCAACAACATGCCACAGACACTATCAAAACATCTTGACTCAGAATATCCCTTCAACTAAAAGTCAAACCCAAATCACAGACCAACGTATCTTTTGCAGGACACAGTCGGTGTACAACTCATCCTGACCTTCACCAGTAGCTCTGGAGTAGCACAATACATCTCTCTGAAACATCTCTTTAGAATGATGTCCATCCCAGATCATAAAAGTGCCACCAGGGAAAGAAGGCCACAATAGAAACAGACAATAAATTCAATGAAGGATGCAAGTTGAAAGCATGAGGGCAGCTCTCCTTGACTTTGAGATGCTTCCGTCACAAATCTGTTTCTTCCCTGTTCTTAGCATTCAATTATCATTGCTGTATCAGTAGACAGGATCAGTGAACTGCTTCATGCCAGATGACTTCATTGCAGGAGTAACCTCAGAGAGACTGGGAGGTATCAGTCCCATGGAATGGTACAGGAAAGAGCAGCTTCTGTTTAAATCACTAATAAGAGATGAGAACTAGTGATATCCAGGTCATGATGTGCAATTCTTCATTATTTTAGTGTGATTCAAAACTTTTTCATTCATCTGCACTGGACCTCATTGCTTTGTACATTTTTACTCCTGGAATTTGGTCAATTAGAAATAACTTAACAGATACAGACTTGCTTTGAATGATGGTAAAAACACATCCAATATATAATTTCAGTATTTTGAAAACTGTGAAGAGTAGAGCTAAACGTGCTTCTATTTAGCATTTTTCTAAATGAAAACATTTTTCCCATTGCATATTCAGAATAACTCAAGCTAACAGACAAAGATGAATATTTGTCTCACATTTAACATCATACCTTTTTTTTCAACATCTTAAAACATCTCATCTCCAGGCTTACATTGGGATACAGAATCCCAGATTTTTAAAGTGGTCTCAGACTTTTGGTAACTAATGTGTAAAAGAGAGAGAGAGAGAGAGAGGGAGGGAGAGAGAAAGAGAGAGAGAGAGAGAGAGAGAGAGAGAGAGAGAGAGAGAGAGAGAGAGGGAGGGAGAGAGGGAGGGAGAGAGGGAGGGAGAGAGAAAGAGAGATCCCCTCATCATTCAACTCACTGTACGACTCATTAATTTATCGACTCCAGCAGGACACCGTGTGTAAATGCTGATATGAGCAACAGTCATGGCTGCTCTCCTCCAGCTCATTGATAGTGACAGAGGTGCTATGGTTGGCTGTTTGCCTCTGTGCAAACTACTTGCACCTAACTGAAAAATCAATAAAATCTCCAGACAACCTGACACTGATCAGCAGCAGTCGAAGGTCGTCTGTGGCAACCAAATGAGGAGGGAGGGTGTGTGTGGAGCGATGAACCACTCCAGGATGTTTGTAGGACAAGCGTAACAATACTTTCACTACGTAACATCCCTCCCAGCTTCCCTCCTCTCCTCTCCTCTCCTCCTACCCAATTAGGTGTGAACGGAGCTTGTCCTTCAGAAGAAACTCGACTGCCTGAAGCGAAAAGCAATGTACGAATCTGGGAGGATGTTTTATATAAAGCAAACATGTGGGAAGTCAACGATTAACTAATATAAAACATGGAATTCATTATTGTTCAAATCTGGTGGCATTTCAAGTGAAACATATACTCATGAAGTTGGCTCCAAAAAGTATGCATAAACACACATTGAAAGTATGGATTATATTGTACAATAAAACAAAATATTAAACCAACTGGTGTCAAGGTGATTTTTATCAAGTCAGTTCTCCTTCAGTTCACACAGGTGTCCTGATTTGTATATCTATAAAAATTGTGTCTATAACAATACTGATTTAAATGTATTGATTTTCAACAATACTTCTAATACAAAAAATAATTTATTTTTTGTCAAATCTTTTACTTGAAAAATATGTCTGTGCTATCATTACAAAAAATAAAAACTGATATTTTGTTATAGAATGAGGTGACGTTCATACATGCCAAAGTTAAAGAACTCTATAAAAATGTCACTTCAGAGTACCACACTTTCATTGGTTTTTTACTATTCCTGCGGATGCATGTGTTTAGTAAATTTTCAGTATTCCAGCAGCACTGGATACTGGATCCTACGGTGCCACACACTCGATTTAGGTGCCACCCATTCCATTTCTAGGTTGATTAATGAACCGGAATTAATAACTTGATCATTATACAAAAATGTAATTATAAATATTAAATAGCTGCTATTTTCAAGATGATAACTGGACTCATGCAACAGAAATGTAGCGCAGTACTATTGGGAAAACATTTACTGCAGAATAATGCCTACTATTTCACTTTGAGCTTGTCTGAAAATCTCATTTTCCAAATAAATTTGGCTCTGGAAAAAATTATTGGGGGGAGGGGGGGGGGGGGGGGGGGGGGGAGTTGTCCTGTGCTAATTAGCTCTAAATGTCCAATTGTTTTAGAACAGCACAGCATATATAACACTGAGAGCAGTAGAGAACCATGGGTACAACAGTGGAGTGTCTGATCAGGAAAATCCTAAAACACATCAAATGCAGACGGTGAATATGAGGGGCACAGAGAGACACCCATCTGCTCCATGACCTCACCAGATCTCCCTGGCAGATGCAGAAAGGCCTGCCAAGCAATTAGTACCACTGGTTGACTTGTTTGGGGCCGTCTCCTAGGGGCAAATGCAGCTGGTGCCGTCTGTATGTGTGTGAAACACGGGTAAGACGGTGTGCCTTTTTGGCCTGCTGCCTCTCACGTTTCCATTGTGGGGCAGAAAAAGACTACAGGCTAAAAGCATCTGTAACTGACATTCTAGCCCTCTTATCATTGACATGAAAGAGAAAAACATGCTAACTTCAGCCAAGACGGAAAGAAAAAAATGCTGCACTTTATTTCTTTCCTCCTAAATGAGCCTGGAGGACAACGTAGTCGTGTTTTTATTCATCAACGATGTCTTTACACTTTAAGGCACAGGAATACTACATCTTTAAGGATATACCAGACATGCAAATAAGAACTTGAATAAAATACTAACCCAGGACAAATAATTTCATAATCCGTCACATACCGGAAAGTCATGCATTTCCACAAGAGAGCAAGTGACACTAAATTTGACAAAGCATGATGGGACTTACAGGGAGATGAACGTTTTTGCTCTATGTGGACAGTATCTGCCACCCCAACATTTTTCCTGTTTAAATTAGCCTTGAAATCTATACTTTGTGGGAAACCCAAAAGAGCTTGTCTTGGTTTTTAAGGTGCCCTTGAAGTTATCCGGATCAGTGTTTTTCTTTTTTCTTTGATCAGCCAACACTATCTGTCTCTTTTTTAACTAGGTCAGATGACCTGGAAATCACGTTAGCCTCTTCAAGATGTAGAGACACAAGGAACGAGAAAGAGAGAGTCTTATCAGACACTGTCCAGTGTTGTAGAGAAGATCAGAGTGCAGTCATCAGATCAAAGAGGAGTGGCTCCACACTACCGTGCCTCTCTCATCTTCTCGTTCAGTCTGCTCACTAAGACCAAAGCTCTTTTGGTCTCCAGACGGAATGTTTAAAAAAAAAAAGAGATAAAGAGCCCAAAAGCATTTCTTCTTGTGTTAGAGCTTATTTAAACGGTTCTATTCAGATCTGCTAAGTGTACATTAGGTTCAAGAACACTTTTTGGCACTTAAGCGTTAGAAGAAACAGAAATTCTACCACTTGCTGAGCTTTCAGAGAATTAAAGCCTTGCTAAGATTTTTAAGTGCCTTTGACCTTTATAACATTTTTCAAATGAAGGAAAGGAAGTTAAATGGAAATAAGATCGGTGTCAATTTTTTGCAGTTTATGTAAATAATGCCAATGCTTCCACATGCCAAACACGGATTAATGAAGTTATAGCCTTCAAACAGTAAAGATCACCTTGAATTTAATTGTTTATCATTTGAATTGGCCAAAACACTTTTTCAAAATAAGACAAGATAAACAAATCCATTAAAAACAGTAATTAAAAGATTAAGTGATGGCTTTGCTTAATTCTTGAATAAGCGAGATTGCACTGCACTAAGGTTAGGTCATTTCAAATGATGTATAAGTGTGTTAACCCAGTTAACCCTAATTGATTTTAGACAAACATTTAATTTCACTGTAATTTAGAGCTGCAATTAAGAGCACGTATTCCCATTTAAAAAAAAAAAAAATCTGATTATAAAACTGATATTAGACTGTCACATGATTTATTTATGTAGCATTCTACAATTCCACTTATTTAACTGCTAAAGTTGCCTCTTTACCATTACAGAACAAGGTCATATATGAAAGAATGAACGATAAGGTGGACTGGAGAATCAATTACTTGTAGCACATTATTTTATTCCAACATAAAGGTCTATAGGCCTAAGAACTAAACTTACATAAAAATTTGTAAAAATATAAATCATCGTCCCCTGCCTGGCGTCTGATTTCGTGATGTTGTTTTACTTGGTTAAGGAGCAAAAATAATGTTTGTGTAATTAAATAAAACGCCGTGAAGTTTCTTTAACGAAAGAACATTCGCTCAGCGTGACTCTAACAAACTGTGTTTTACTCAAGCGAAAAATAAAACACCCCGCGGGCTCGCAGGCTTAACAACAAACTCTTGACATTCGCTTCTCTCACTGTAAAAACACACTCAGTCGCGACGGATCGATAGTTTGAATGGCCTCATTTAGCGCAACGCATCCTACAGCACGCAGCGCTATATCTGCAGACTTCCTCGTAAGCCTGTCGTTAAGACAACTGTGATGAGAGCTGAACTCATACAACATGAAGTCTGGCTTGATAAGAGACTTCAATTACCACGCCAAACAATCTCTCCTCTCTAAATTATTCATCTTAACACGCTATGCTTTGGAAGAGATGCTGCTCAGATTCACTTAACTCCTGAGAACAGAGCATCGGTGGAGATAAAAAGATGGAAACAAAATAGATATTTTTAAAGTTATTTTAATGACAGCAATGATATAGCGAGCGAACGGAAACAGCGGCAATGAAGATAATTAAATGCAAAACGAATTGAGAGATACTACGCACAAAAAGAAAAAATTACACTAAATTTCTTGCATCAAAAACTACAGAGAAAAACTAAGTAAAGAAATGTGTTTCTTTAAAAAAGTTAAAAAGTAGGCCTACTAACCCAGCTTTAACTGCAAGCCATCTTTTTTATTTTCTTTTTTCCTTTCTGTTCTAAAAACGTGCCTTTATTCTCCTTATCAAGTGCATGCAGAAGTTAAATCGTAAATATCTTCTGTAAATAACACATGTGCTTATAGCATCCGCACTGGAGCGTTTCTAAACCCCAATTCATTACAACAGCTCACTGTCATCTAATTACAATAACCTGAACGACATATCAGTGGCTAAAAGCGTTTTATTATGTCCTTTACTGATCATAGTCGCTAATTGAGAAATAAAAAAAAAAAGAGTTTTAAACCGAGTCTATAACACTCGCATAAAATGTTGCAATTATAAATATGAACTACCGGGGGATTAGGAAAGTTAACCAATCTAGATCATTGTGATTTCGGCATTATTACAGAAGCTACACCTTTGCGACCATGAGCACACACACACACACACACACACACACGCGTCTGATCTTTCTGAGTATAGGGTGAAATGGCGGTGGACGAACGCAACAGCAGTGCGCGGTCAACAACCTTACAGTGGCAAAAACAATCTCTCTCTCTCTCTTTAACACAAATCGTTTAGCAGCCAATTCTTAAATACCAAAATTGAATTCAATGTAATCAAAAATATATTCAAAAATAAATAACAATAGCGCCAAACAAACAAGCAAGCATTCAAAATGTAGCATATTTTCAGCGATTAACACGATCAAATGTACATACGGTGAGATAACAATCACCAAACATGTAAAATCGTTGTAATGTAGGTTAAAGTAAGTAAAAGGTGAAATGTGTGCTCTTAATGTTGTCTGTATAGCCTAACCTGCGGCGCCGTATCTCGAGCGCTGGATGTTCAGGAGGAGAGAGTCTCTCCAGTGCACCTAGGCTGTGATTGGCCAACAGCACTGACAGCTCCCCCGCTGATTGGCCAGGCACAGATGCCCGTCCCACTTTCACTCCAGCTAGAGGACCATTCATAAACTAAACAATTCCAACACTCACGGCTGAGTCTGGACAACTGCACACTGGCGCACAGTTTTCATGCGCAAACACAAGTGAAAAAGATGAAGACATGACGCGAGGAGATTTATACTTCAACTGATAGGCTACTGGCAACAACTTAAACCTTAAAACCTTTTCAAGTAGAGTTGGAAAAAGTCGCACTGCGTTGCATCCATCCGTTTCCTGGTCCAAATTTGACGTCTATCCGCTGTGGGCGCAAACTTAATCACTTCTTCCTTTTTTTCTTTTTGCTGGGAGTTGTGCCTCTGGCTCCACCGGTAAGCATTGGATCCATCGGCGTACTGCGAAACTCCGGTCTACAGTCCGGATCTGTGCCCTAATATGATTGCAACGCAAGCAAAGCTGGTTTACCAGCTCAATAAATATTACAACGAAAGATGCCAGGCGCGCAAAGCGGCCATCGCCAAGACCATACGAGAGGTGTGTAAGGTGGTGTCGGATGTGCTGAAGGAGGTGGAGGTCCAGGAGCCCCGTTTCATCAGCTCCTTGAGCGAGATAGACGCGCGCTATGAGGGCATGGAGGTCATCGCACCCAACGAGTTTGAAGTCGTGCTTTACTTGAACCAGATGGGAGTCTTCAACTTCGTGGATGACGGCTCTCTGCCGGGCTGCGCGGTACTCAAACTCAGCGACGGCCGTAAGAGGAGCATGTCGCTGTGGGTGGAGTTCATCACCGCCTCCGGTTATCTGTCGGCGCGAAAGATCCGCTCCCGCTTCCAAACGCTTGTGGCCCAGGCCGTGGATAAATGCAGCTACCGGGACGTGGTTAAGATGGTGGCGGACACGAGCGAAGTGAAACTGCGCATTCGGGAGAGATACGTGGTGCAAATCACCCCGGCCTTCAAGTGCACGGGCATCTGGCCTAGAAGTGCAGCTCAGTGGCCCATGCCTCACATCCCGTGGCCCGGGCCGAACCGGGTGGCGGAGGTGAAAGCGGAGGGTTTTAACCTCCTCTCTAAAGAGTGCTACTCGTTAACGGGGAAACAGAGCTCGGCGGAAAGCGACGCCTGGGTTTTGCAGTTCGCCGAGGCCGAGAACAGGCTTCTGATGTCGGGCTGTAGGAAGAAATGCCTCTCTGTTCTAAAGACTCTCCGTGACCGACACCTCGAGCTGCCGGGACAGCCGCTCAATAACTACCACATGAAGACCCTGCTGCTGTACGAGTGCGAGAAACACCCGCGGGAGACTGACTGGGACGAGTCGTGCCTCGGCGACCGTCTGAACGGTATTCTGCTGCAGCTCATCTCCTGTCTGCAGTGCCGCCGGTGCCCACATTACTTCTTACCCAATCTAGACCTGTTTCAGGGTAAACCACACTCAGCCCTGGAGACAGCGGCCAAACAGACCTGGAGACTGGCCAGAGAAATCCTTACCAACGCTAAAAGTTTGGATAAACTGTAAGATGCAAAAGGAGGACATTTATTGTTGGTGAATATTAAGGGACGTTTGAGATCACAACACTGAAAGTGGAGAGAATGTGATCGTGGTGCTCTCTGAATAATGAAACCAAGAAAATGAAAGATTAAAATAAAACTTAAGATTGCAAAACATATCATTTGCTTTTGCCAACGGGACATTGCAGGAGAGAGAAATGAAGGTACATTTTAAACTAAGTGTAATGATTTTGTTGTTTGTTTGAACTGTTTTCACAAAGTGAAAATTTTATTTAAATATATGCACAAGATCTTTAATTGCGAATTACAAAATGTAGCGTGCCAAGTTAATTTTTTTTCATGATGTGATCAAAAATTGAAACGTGTAATAAAATCATGACACGATGAAATTTAAACTTGGCAATTTGTCATTACTTAATTCAAAAACAAAAACTCTTGACATTAATGGGACTGAAATACATAAGCACAAGACGCATAATTAAGCGTATAGTTTTGTGATTTGTCTTCGCTATAAACAAAAGTAATATTACAGTGTGTATTTGTGAACTGGCCTTTCAATTTAACTCGTAGAAAACGAAACGTAGAAAATACGCGTGGCCTGTTGCTCTGAGGTAAAACGGAGATTTATTAAATAGACACTAGCAACAAAATAAAGATTAGAGAAATAGAGTTTAGCGTACAAAATGGAAATAATGGAGAGCAATTTGTAAAACAGCCAACACCACTTACACTGCTAAATAAAATGTAAAAAATAAAACGCAAACAACCGATCTCTCACAATACAACAATAGGCCTATTTAATTTCACTGATTAAAAACCAAATATGCATCACATAAAATATAAAAATGTTTAAATAAAGACGCTGCTTTTTTTCTTCTTCTTTTTTTCCGACTGAATTAATAATAATAATAATAATAATAGGTTAATTCTTGGGAGTCAATTAGTTCACTCTGGAAATCCCTGAAAAAAAAATTATATTTTATTATTGATTATAAAAATAACAGCAGCTTATTAAAATGAAAAAACCTTCTGAAAGAAATACTTAGACAATGTTTGCAACAAACAAACAAATAAATGAATAATCTACTAAAACAGATATGCTGTTTTATTCCGGAAAAGTAACCATTTTAGCTCACAATTCTGTTAAAATTATTATTAATCTAGCTTTTAAGAAAACAACTTTATTGAAAACAATATATTTGAAGTACATAAACATAAAAGGACATTAAGGAAATACTGAAAGTTGATATAGACTACTTTGTTCTTAAACAGGCAAAACAAAAGTCCAAGCAAATCCAGCATTCAGAATAATTTATTCCTCTTCAAGCATTCAATAGTAAGAATTTTCGTTGGCACACCTCAGTTATAAGCCAATGGTGATGACAAGTAAAACTTCAATAGCCTTGCCCCTCATATGTTATGAACAGTTGAAACACATGCAACATGCTATGAGGAAAGAGAGCACTCTTTTCTGTCTTTGTGTTATGATATATGATTGATAAGATGACCACAAATAGCCAATATTCACAAACTCTGCTTGGAAAGGTACAGTAGTTAAACCACTGATGTTTCGAATACACATTAAAGGACCTTGGTTATACTACGGCTGGTCACACATTTTTAGTGTGCACATCTCATGGGACATTTGGAGTCATTTTGGATGAGAAACCCTCTTACCTTGGGATCAATGTCCTTAAAACTTGGGTCTTCTTCATCCACCTCAAAGTATAACTCTAGTGCCGTGATGGACAGTGTGCCTTTTACCACTACAGCGGGTGCAACCAGCTGTGCGCTGGTGCTCAGGTTAACAGGCCCTATGGATCACAGAAGAGCACAACGGTTAGTGTGTGTGTGTGTGTGTGTGTGTGTGTGTGCGCCTCCCCCACCCTCTACTGCCCTTGGCATAGAAACCATTTCAAAGGAGTAGAAGTGTTTACTTGAACACATAAACTCAACAAGGGCGCATATTGACTTCCTGATAGAACATCTTTAGTTTTAATTAGCTTGGTGGGAAAAGTCTCCAAAGTAAAACTTGAGTCATTTTAGGATAATAAAGTTGAAGTCAAATGATAACTTCAAACGCATTATATGATTTAGGATGATTTAGGCTAAATCTTTTTTGCACGCACAATTTTAATTTAAATATATATTTTTAATAATTTAAATAATTTAATTAATATAAATAATTAAATTAATTTAAATAATAATAATATCTTACCAATGTAAATTAAGTAATGCTGCTCATATAACTTCATAATATTACAACTTTCTTAATATTAGGCTACTGTAACTGAACCATGAAAAAAACAAAAACAAATGAAGATTTGTTAAATGTAAACAAATAGCTAAACCATTCATTAATAATTTGGGCTATTTAACAATTAATCAAGAACGATTTAATTAAAACATATTTTTAAAAAGCAGATTCATTAAAAAAAGGATTATCCCGTGCACAATGACATATTTAAGCGCTTCATCTGTCATTGAAATGGTAGCCTAGCCTATAGTCTAGATGTCAAAAAAGCGCTGAAATCCGCTGTCAATCAGCGCTCATTGATTGCGGGCTTTGGGTTTAATCTGTCATCAATCTTAATTTATGCCAGCATGACAATGTTGAAGGGTTGCTCTGGGGAATTTCTGCCTCTCTGCATGCGCAAAGCATCGGATTTGCGCTTGCAAACTGCCGTTGCAGTCAGCACGACCAGAAGCCCGTGTTTGATTTCCCCAAGCACCCTTCAATTCACAGACGCATGGCATGATCAGATAAGTTCATCAGCATGTAATAAAGCTGAGAAATAACATGTTTTTTCCTCCCTTCGAAACCGGAACACGTTTCAATTAGCCTACAACTGAATCAAACAGCTTGCTAAATAGATGATCGGCAACGACGCGAATCTCCACGATAATTTGCACTTTATTTGAGTGATACTGTCTTTTATTAGGCCTATAGGGCAGACTCACAGCCCAAATAAGATCAAACATTTATAAACGCGTTACTGACGAAAACAACGAGTCAAAATAGATCAAATAAAATCCGATTTAGGCTATGTTCGGATGAACAGATTATTAATGTTACAGTTAAAGATATTAATCCCTACAGTTTTGCAATTTTGAAAGCTCCGCGTCAAACCACTAAACCAACTAAAAAATACATAGGCCTAATTGTGTTAATACAATTAAATGTCATTCATGCTTTTCGTAGGCTACTTTAAATTCAAAACTGTTAAAAGCTTAAAATAGTCGTTAAAATTTTATTTAAAAGATTTTTAGAGATATCTATTCTTACGTCACCATTGAAAAATATGTTGGTTGTTAACAACGTGGGTTGTTTTTTTTTTTTTCGGAAGAAACAAAATTTTTGCTTTTGGCCGACAGCGAGCAGATACAAATGCAAGTGTGTTGTTTGGCTAATAATGAATGTAGACCACATTTAAGCATTATTTTCGTTTATATTTGAACCCATCTATTTAACCCAGGGTATTGCAAATAATTTGATTATTAGTTGTTTTAAAGCATGAATTTATACCCTAGTTCACTGCAGACTCCTGTCACGACTGTGGGCCTTCGAGCGCTGTTCAGCCCTCACTCAAATCTAACCCGATCACAGGCAGCTAATGAGAGGACTGCCTCAGATAATGGTGTGATCCCCCATTAACGGCTGAGGAGGGGGGTGACACTGCTAGAGCGCAACGGAACAAACCAGAACGCGGCCGTTCAACGCATCTGGCTGAGAGCGCGCGCCCATGTACAGAGAGAGCTTCGTTTATGTGTCCAGGATCGTTCTATAACATGCGCAATGCCGTTGATGACAGGAGCGTTCTAGTTTGTGCGTCGATGGGCGGCTGTTCTTTACCTGTGAGGTTCTCCAACTCTTTCTCCTCCAAGGATGAGAGAGTGTCGTCGTCCTCCAACAGCAGCTCACTCTCTGAGTTCTGCTTCCCCAGCACTGAACTCCTGATTGACTGTTTACCTTTCAGCACGTCCTCTTCTGGAGCTGCACAAAACAAAACATCACATTCCTTCAAGCGTAACCGCGCAAAAACTTTAAACGACTGTCAGTTTACGTGTAGCCTACTCCGGTAAGTTGACGGCACAAATGCTTCAATAAAATGAAATAAAATGCGCTTGTTATTTTATTATATATAGGCATATGATTATTTGATATTTTATATTAAAATTATAAACACTGAATAAATAGCCTATAGCCTACTTTTTAAACACTATTAATAGGGTGTACAATATTTTTCTGTCCTAATAAATGGCATCAAGTTAACATGACAACAACACCCTACCGGCCGCTATTTTTTTTTTTTCTTTTTCTTTTTGATCTGATCTAACATTTTCACTTGCATTATTTTAATAGTCAGGATATTAAAACAGCTAATTTGCATAATGACGCTAACTTGTCATGGAGAAATTCATAGAGTATTTGATTAAAATAAGTCGATTTGCATAAACGATGTAGCTGAAATTTCACAATATCCAGACGTTTATTAAGAACACAGTTCTTTTTCTTTCAAAATAGTCATTTTACCTGATAATTAAGTTTTATTTTTTTTAAAACACATTCAACTGACAGTGTTCATGTCTTGATATACTTTTGATTCAATTAGTAAAGAAAATTTACAAAATATGTGCTTGATTATGTTATAGAATCGAATAACTAATAAGAGATCTAATTGTTAACATTAAATCGTTTTGAAATGCAATTAAACTGAAAGCCCATTTCCAGACATATATTCTGCTCCATATGCCAAGCTTCCCCCTGACAAAAATCAGCAGTGGCCCTGACTGATTTCAACAGTACATGACTTGAGGTTCCGCATAGATTATTTAAGAAAAATGGTAATCTGTAAACATTTACAGAACACTGCATTCCCAAGTGAGGGGCAAAAATCGGTCTACAGTAGAAACAAAGGCAATCCTTCATCTATGTAAACCGAGAGAGGTGACGGGGCAGTCTCTCATCAGACTGCTTTGGCCTACTGGAGCTACACAGAGTCCAGTCCTGGACTGTGTGGACGCGGAGCCATGTGACCTCTGCCCCCTGTCTCCAGATACATCACCTGAGGGGGTTTGCATTTGCACTTGAAGCAAAACCCTGAGACAACTCTTTATAAATAGAGCCCTAAACCATTAGAAAAGCAGAGCAAAGAAATCTCTTGTCATGGAAAGTATGCTGGCGCACTGATATTTAGAACGGTCTTCCTGTAATTAACTCTCCCCAGAGAATTTGTAGTTAGCAGCAGTGAAATTACTACCAGCTTCCTAATACATACCACATGCCCGTGTGCTCACAGCAGACAGAGTGGACACAAGGATGTGACAGAAAAAAAATGGTGTTACTTCTGTGCATTCAGCCACAATAACATTTAATCAGATTTACTATTGTGTCTGAAGCTAGTAGAAATGTAGTGACTTCTTCCCAATTCTTTCTTTGTGAGAGAGTACAGGCCAAACTGCTAAAAATGTTGAATACATGTAACCCACAATAAAACTACAGTATGTATTATTTCAAATCACAAGTTTCAAGGAAACGTTGTGATGTCCAGCTGCATTTTTAATGTAATAACTTGATGAGTGCTACTAACACTGATGATAAGTTTAGGTAAGAAAACTTAGAGAAGAAAGAACAAATATTAGCATGAAGATATCAGACAGTAAAATAATAAAGAAAGAAAAAACATGAAAATGAATCCCAATAATAAGATAAGTACATTTGTAAGTCTAGCAATTATTTTTTTTTAAATCTGTATTTTTTTAAGCATTTCCTTTGAAGTTTACTTTTGGCTTTGAAATTATACGAGACCTCTGTTGTAGCATTATCATTCTGCACATCCACTTAAATAATGCTGTCCAATCAATCTTTGGATCCCCAGTAGACACAAAAAAATGGACTGAAGAACAAATTTACCAGTGCCCTGAACGAGTCAAAAACCCATGTTGTAAGATTACATTCATACATCAGCTTTACTTAAATAGCTCATTCATTCCCCTCATTCAGCAAATGCTAATGTAAATAATGTGCAGTTGCGTTACACTTTTAAGCTCTGTTTCCCTTTTCCATGCAGGTTCAAATGCTCATTTATATGCAACTACGGAGGCAAAGCAATTAAATTGTCAGAATTAACAAATTTGTTTTTAACACAAGTGCAGCCAGGAGTGAAGTCAGGAGGTGCTTATTGATCACAGGAACAGAGACATTAGTCTTCAGGTATTTAC
This sequence comes from Tiaroga cobitis, assembly GCA_030578255.1. NCBI lineage: Eukaryota > Metazoa > Chordata > Actinopteri > Cypriniformes > Leuciscidae > Tiaroga > Tiaroga cobitis. The sequence goes on from CM060591.1 coordinate 18,912,787, forward strand.
ACTCGCCCAACACCGTAGGCCCAACCGTGTCAAATCAATCCCCAGAAAAGATGGTGCTTTCCAGCCATAAATACATATCTTACCAAACTACCACTGTTTCCTGGCTGGCGATGAATGATCGCAATTGTGCGTACCAAAAAGAGAAGTTTTGATATGATGATTTATTTATTTTGAGTGATGAAAACGGAAATAATTAGCAAGCAAGTCTTTCTATATTCATCAAGAAGAAACGCTGTTTCTTTCAAATGCTCAGGCATGTCTGTTATAAAAAAAAAAAAAAAAAAAAAAAAATCGTCCAAATGTTACATTTTATACTAAAACTAAATTCTAAGTATAGAGCAAAACCCGTATCAGACTACCGGACTGCTGAAAATGATAGAAAATTGTTTCTTAATAAATAAATAAATAAATCATGACTTTCTTCCACATGTCATGAAGATAATCACAGCCAGATATGACCCTTGTGGACTGTGTGAAAACTTGAGATCTTGCCCGAGACTTTCATTTCACTTCCGCAACAAATTTAGGGTCAGCAGAAAAGACACAAGCTTTCTATGGAGGAGAGGGCCAGACAAACATCAATGTTATGAGCAGCAATGTTATTTAACTGCTAAAGTATCTTTCAATTGTCCATTCACTTTCCCACCCTCCCATCTTATTATGAGTTTTAGTTAAAATACTAAATTATTTATGAAATATGCTCTTGAGTCATAATAGCTGTTTTTGTGTTTGTCCAGTATAGGTTTTTAGGTAAAGTTAAAGACAATTAATATATGCACATAAATACTTGATGGATGGATTGATTGTTTCCTGCGCTGGATGGACACTGGGGAAGAGTATAATAAAGAGTTTTAAGGGCTCAAAGTTTTAGGTTCCATTTCAAAGACGATTCAAAGTGTTCCTTAAGGAACACTTGAACTTAACCAAGTCCGAAGTTAGCGAAAGAAAAAGGGAGGAATACAGAGAAGAAAACGTAGAGGACGAAGCAAAAAGAGAGAAATCATTGGTTCCCCTCAGGGCCCTCCATCCAGCTGCATATTATGACCATTAGGGCGGCACATCGGTCTCTGAGGATGCTGGGATTCTGAGCACTTATTGCTTTTGGATCACATTCTTATTGACTTCTGTCACATTGGTCGTTTGTCTTGAGGACCTGTGTCATTCTAAGGGGGGACTAAGCAGTGACATATTGGAGACAGTTTTTTTTCTCAGAAATGGCCCCGTTTCCGAGGGGTGCAATAGGTTAAGCTGTTCAAGTCCAAGTACTGAATGGCAATGATTGTACAGCCTGCTATCTCTAGGTGTGGCTAAAAACTCATCAAGGAAAAAAAAATTGTTAGGGAGTCTGTAAAACATTTTAACATTTTAACTCTCATATGCTGTATGCATTGCTGCAGTGAATGAAGGGGCAGGGCTCCTTTTTAACAACCAAAAAGAGAAAGAGGAACGGATAACAATCAGATGCACTTACTGAACATTTGAATACGAGGAGAACGTGTTGTACAGAGAAGCAATAATAACAACATTAAATGAGGCTAGGAAAGGGAACACAAGCCCCTGATGAGTTTAATAACCTCGACTTTACTTTTGATAGCATGGTAAAGACCAATCTAGAATGTCAAGTCAAGTCAAGTCAAGTCAAATATATTTATATAGCGCTTTTCACAATACAGATTGTATCAAAGCTGCTTCACAGTATCAATCAAAACAACTTAACAATGTTTGTTTATTACTGGAAAAAAAGACATCCAAGTTTGGTAGAGCTAATCAATGGTATGATTGGTTAATTCATTTGAATATCCCCAACTGAGCAAGCCAAAGGCAACAGTGGCAAGGAACCGAAAAACTCCATCCAGTGACCTAAAGGTGAATGAATAACTCATTATATTGTTATCAATATCTGGAGTTCATTATGGATTATAAGATGCATATTTCAAATGAGATGACTTATTAAACAAAGAAAATATAATGAGAAATATATTATGAATAAATTATGAACTTTTCATATAAATCTAGACATTTCAGGGTGGAAAACTAAAGGCGCTTGTTTTTAATTCCTTTTCTTAAACAAGAGAATAATTAAAAATGCATTCACCTATTTTTTCTGTATTAGATGCAAAAGGAAACTACATTTGCAACAATATTTTGCCTACATATGCATGTTCTGCAGTTAACAAATATCTTTTCATGCTAAAAATGAGATCTTTTATCTAAATGTTTTTCTTTTAGTCCACCACGTGTATCCTATTTATCCCTAGTGCAATTTAACTCAGACATGCAATGTGTTTTTCGCCATGAGTAAGAATTTTTTTTTTGTTTTTTTCCTTCATAATTTTTCCCTTGCTGTCATGTAAACTACAGCTGTAATGCGTCTCAGATTTTATGATGCATTTTACTTTACACATGTTAGTGGAGTAGCAGTAACACTACATAACGTTTTCACATTGTTCTGCGCTTTTATTTTGAACCAGTAGAAATGGCTCACTGATTTAAATCTGTATTTAAATTGTTTTTAAATCACTGCACTTTCAGTCACCTGGCTACCTATCTGACCTGCTGCATCAGTATATCCCCTCAAGAAGCTTAAGATCTGGAGAACAGAATCTTATTTTAATTCCACATTGGAGACTTAAACGCAGAGGTGACCGTGCCTTTTCGGTAATCGGTCCGCGCCTCTGGAACGACTTACCAGTGGAAATTCGTTTGGCTCCGAGTTTGACCATTTTTAAGTCTCTCTTAAAAACTCATTTGTTCTCTTTGGCATATTAGGATTGTAGTACTGCCTAATATGGAAACCTTGATGGACCAGAAACTATATGCCTTATTGTGGATTGCGCTCATTTAATGTTCTTTTGTTCTGTTATTTTGTTGTGAAGCACTTTGGTCAGTCTGCGACTGTTTTAAATGTGCTATATAAATAAAGTAAACTTGAAACTTGAACTTAAACTTGAAACTCTGCACAAAAGTAATTTTGTGTCTCCCATGCTGTCACCCCAATTTTGATGCATTTTTAATCAATCTAAAAAAAAAAAATCCTTGTTTTTGAACCAGAGAAATACAGCTATGAATTAAATAAAATGCATATAATATAATACTTATGTATTTTAGGGCAATCCCCCCTTAAATAGATTAAACAGTTAATTATTTTCTGATAGTAGCACATAGTGTAGATTCTATGTAGATAAACTACAAACTGCTACTCTTTTGAAATAGTTAACTTCATTAAAAGATGAGTAGCTTGTAACACTGCTGCACACACATCTAACACAAGCCCTTTGCCACTAGCTCTCCCATTAACTTCACAACTTCACTTACCTTTAATACCAGCAGCTGACATGCATGGGAAGGAAGGAACACAGTGACAATTTAAGAACAATTAGTGATACTTAAATATCCAAGCTAATAAGAGGAACTGCACGTGGTAAATAAACAAATTAGCAGCAAATTACTGTCATAATATTATCTGAGAGACAAAGGCCTTAGGACAGTGAGAGAATGTAATGTAATTGTGTACTTTTTTTAAAGAGGCTTGTTGCACTATAAAGGTTTTACGGTGATTTTAGCTTTAATTTTTACAGCCGTGTACCTGTTATCACGGGTTAAAGCATTACAGCTCGACAGACTGTGTGTGACATTTGTGTGTGAAATAGTGTAAGCGCATGATACTATGTGACTATGCATCACCCACCATGCTCTGCTGCAGCCTTGAGCGTGGCCTCAGAGTGTGTGGAACCAAACGGGTTCCTGATGAAGCGTCGACGTCTCCTCAGGTCATCCTCCCAGTAGTCCAGGCGCCAGAACTCCCGTGGTCTGCTGCCGAGAGGAAGAGAGAGAGGGAGAGAGGGAAAGAGAGAGAGAGAGAGAGAGAGAGAGAGAGAGAGAGAGAGAGAGAGAGAGAGAGAGAGAGAGAGAGAGAGAGAGGGGGGCACATATGTTAGCAATTAGCCGATGCAGTGAGAAGTGGCACAGGCAACGCTGCATAATACCGGCCCTGTTTTGCTGCAACATTCTTCAGTGCAAAGTGCACAAACTAGAGAATTGCTATGATTAGATACTAATAATTATGGTTAATAATAAAATATACCTGGACTGTGAAAATATGTGTTGCCAAATACCAAAAATGTGTATTCTTCATTCAGTTTTTAGAGATTGTTTTAAGGGTCTATTTTGTTTAAATTTTCATACTGTACATATTAAAAGAACACGAATCCTATTAATGTCCACCATTTTATTAAATAACTAAACTTTTTAGAATTTTTTTCCTATTGCTTGTGTATACTATTGTATTTGGGTGTGCTATGGTCTATTGTTAATTACCTCAGCAACATTATGTGATCAGATAGATACATATAGTGGCCCCCAAAAATGTTAAATATTTTTTGATGTAAAAGTATTTTAATGTAAAATAAAATAATCATGGCGTAAGACAACAAAACAAATTGTAAAATAATATAATGAATCCTAATAATAATATTAATTTGAACCAAAAGGCAATTATTCATTTCTCTCTCTCTCTCTCTCTAATATATATATATATATATATATATATATATATATATATATATATATATATATATATATATATATATATATATATATATAATATAATATAATGAATATGCCAATTAAAAAGACAAGCGTTTTCTAATTTAAGAAATCACACAGCCACAGAGCTCCAGAAATGTTTGTCCTTGGGAGTAACACTGAAGAGGAGACCCAGATTTTTGCAGCACCTCAAGAAGGTGAGATGAGAGCTAAATACATCACAATGAGAATCAGCCTGCTGACACAGCAATCCAGCACACTCAGACACACACACAGAGAGAGAGAGAGAGAGAGAGAGAGAGAGAGAGAGAGAGAGAGAGAGAGAGAGAGAGAGAGAGAGAGAGAGAGAAGAGAGAGAGAGAGAGAGAGAGAGAGAGAGAGGAGAGAGAGAGAGAGAGAGAGAGAGAGAGAGAGAGAGAGAGAATAAGGCAGTGCTGTGTTTCCAGGCTCATTTCTGAGCCCAGCAGGACACCTAAAGCAGGACTGCAGAGAAGAGGGAGCACATTTGACTCAATGTCCTTCGCCTTCAGCCATTTTTCTCTCCAATTTGCACCTCTTACTGTAAAGAAAAATCCGGTTCATCCTCCCTCTCCATCTCCATCTCTTTCTTTTTTCCCCCATCATCTGCTTTTGTGTTTTCTCTCGGAGTGTGAGAACAGGTTCACTTTTAATGAGTCAGCCGAACAGTTATAACATATTACCTCATTTAGATTCAAAGGACTTTAATTAAAATAATCTCTTTAAATATTCATAATGTTTAGCCCCCTGAGATACAAGAAAAATACATTTCCCGTAGCATAAATGAGTTTAATCTTCAAAAGCTTGTTTAATTTGAAATAGAAAGAACTCATTTCGGGTTAGGGGAGGGAAGAGTGTAATTTGTTAGATCAAATTACAGTATTTTTTCTGCTCTATGCACAACGGCGTGATAGATTAATTACACGCATGCACACAAAAGAAAAACTGATTTTGAACATGAAGTAAATCTGATGTGTGATTAAGGTTGAATGTGATAAAAAAATGCTACAGTGAATCTTATTGGGCTCAAAAATGAAGATCAATGATCATATGCCATCCACAGACCCCAGAGCGGGCTGGCGATCCTCAGAGATTCAGCAAGCGATAGGGGCTTGGTGGGGGGACGACAGCAAATGGCTTTAGCAGTGGCTCTGTAGCCGTCCTCCGGCTGATTTACTGTAAGAGCGGTGAAATATAACTCTCTAAGTCCATTCTGTTCTGTGGAAGTGAGAAGAAGTTTTATCGTGCAACAGGGCCTCCACACCCAGGCCAAATAAATCAGGATAACGGCCACTTAAGAGTCCTCCCCAGTGCTCACCTTCTTTTTTTACACCCGCATACTTTAACAATCGCCAGAAAACAAGCTATTATGACCTAAAATACCATAGAAGTGGAAAAAAAAAAACAGGAGAGAAAGAAAGTATTGAAAGGAGTAGTTCAGAAAATAGATAAATCAAAGAGTGGTATTGCAAGTCTTCTCAGAATTAATGATTCTAGGCGAAATAAAAACAGACAGAAATACTTCTGGAAATAGTTATGGCATGCAAAATACACATTTTAAAATCCCATTTAAAATGACTTCTCCAGTGTATGGGGCCAAGAAGGTTTGGGGTACCCGAGCAATGCAGGTTTTTTCTCAGAAGTGTGATCGATCCACTCCACTGCAAGGGGCTCAAAACAAATCCCATCTCGTAAAACTGAAGAGAGCGCTTAAAACGCGAAAATAAAAACAAGTCTACACTTCGCTTGAAAAGCTCACCGGCTCGCCTAATAAGAGACATTAATAACTGATTTATTTAAGACAGGAAAGGAGATGTAATGTAAAGGGAGATGTGAGTTTTCCAGGAGAAGCACAGCTCCTTAGAGACCATTTACGGCTCAGGCAGACAGCGGTGCCTTTCTGTTAAATGTTTCAAAGGAAATGTTTACACACAGACATGAGTACAACCAAAAAAAAAAAGTCCTTAGAGTAACAATGGATATGTGGGCAAGGAATGAGGATCTACTGTAGCGAGTACACGCACAAAACACCCAGAAAATGCTTTCAAAATATTGCATGACTCCAGTCTCAACGGTCCACCTCATCACTAATGAATGAGATTGAAGTACAAATAGCAGCAATAACAGGAATACAATAACCAGGGCTTGAACATTTCCCCCCTTAAAAGTGTATCCAACAGACCTGCTTTTCTCAATCCTGACCACTAATTCTGTTCTGATGGAACTAAATATATATTATGTTCCCAGTGTGATGCAGTTAAGTGTTGGCCTATATTTATATTATCGTTCTATGCAATTACACTTTTAACTTAAAGAACATGTTGTAAAGTATATCAAGAACAAAAATCTCTGCTTTTATTTAAATATATTTTTATTCTGAACCATTGAATGGATTTCAGTTTTACTATGTCAATCACTATTTGCGGATACCATACAAATAAAATAAAATAAAATTTACCTCTTATAAAAAACAGACAAACAGTGATTTATTTCGTTAGTTTCCATCCACCTATTTTTATGCACATTTTGGGATACCGCATCAAAAACTGCTGGATGAAAATGCCAAGATGCAAATAAATTAAAAAAATGTGCATTAAAAACATATGTGCTTGTTTGAGTCGGTTAAACTTTTTATCCGATAAGAAAACATGCGCATAAACTACGATGGAAACACATTTACCAAATAAATAAATTGATGCGCATTAAAAAAGTGACTTTGCGTGATGGGAAGACATAACTGGACTAACCTGCAGAACAATCTTTTTGCACAGTATCTGAAATGCCTGAGAAAAGTCTGTCTTCAAAGTGGTTCAGTGTAATTCCCTCCGAGAATTTGCTAAAATTCAAACGATACCCAACCCTACTAATCACTAGTATACAGGCAAAAGTTCACTTCAAGAATTAACAAAGTGCAGTCTTCCAGCCTAGGGTGAAGTCCGTTTGTACAAATATTTTGAACAGCCTCCAAAGTGTTAAGATGCCGAGTGGTGGGACCGGTGTGCGTACCCTCATAGAAATCAATGTGAACTCATAGAACCATTGTGCGTCCCCGAGAAACACAAAGTGGTGTTTCGTTCCTGAATGAATCAGCGTGTTTTTTTTTTATGATACTAAAATTCAATGATCCATTCATAAATTCAGTCACTTGCTTCATTCCTGAATGAATCAGCCATCTGAACAAATCGGATGAATGAATGACTCACTCATTAAGAGAGTGGCTTGCCGCCACCTTAACTTTATATTTAAAGTAGCATTTCATAAAAAAAAAATATTTACATTTTTTTTAAACATTAATCTCAGCATTATTTAGGCAGTTGTAATTGCATTGTAAATTCATCTAAATAGATGCAGCTTCTCTGTGCCACTGCATTGCAAAAATTGATATTTTTGATACTAATTTAATTTGATTGGTAACCTATAGTGTGTTATTATTCTAAATGGATTTATTGATTAAATGTAAGAATCTGACAAAAGATGATGCATACATCTATGCAAAAAAAAAGAAAGAAAAAAAAGTCATTTTAAAGGTAAAATGCCACTGGAAATCAATTTAAGGTAGCAAATATCTCACATTATTGAAAAAGTTAATTTCTGTCACTGATGTGAAGTAACCACCACACAGAATATGAAGTATATGAAAAGCTTTGGGAGTCAGATGTCCACCGCACAAAAACACATTTATTGTTTTCGACAAAATTATTAATATTTTTTGTCAAAATCGCACACCTCTTGTTGGGAAGTGAGAAAAATGACAAGTCAAATATTGGTAATATTCAAGTGCTTTAAAATTATTCCTGCAATTTGCTACAGTGATAACAAAAAATTGTGCGATTGAGCGCGAAGCTGCTTCCATTTAGCCGTGGGAACAATAATTATTCATATAATTATAACTGATATAATTGACCTACATGTTATAGTGAATAATTCGGTTCAGGAATTATTACAAATATACCCAATATTCACAATTTCATGCCAAAATTCAGGCCTGAATAACTCTGCAGACACATTTCCATTAAACAACAGGAAGAAACAGTGGTAGGAGAGAGACAGAAAGTTGGGTTCACTCCATATTGTCCCGTCTGTCTGAGAACAGATTTCCCTCTATCTAAGTAGCAGCGAGGTGTTTGCATGTGATAGTTTCCTCCATGTAAATAGCCACTCCATCATTCTGGCTTCCAGTGTTCATTAATTAAAATGATTACCGAAGGCACAGAGCAGATCCAAGGAGCTCCTATCCTGTCAGTCTCTGAGAGAGCAGAGATACAGAGAGGATCAATCTGTCTGCAATACAACACCATGCCGGCCACTGCAATTAGTCAAGCAGCTGGAAACGCATTCACAGCCTCCACTGCCGCCCAGACACTGTGACAATAGAGCCCTAATGAAGGCCAAGGAAGTGTGTGTGTGTGTGTGTAATTCAACCACTATCAATCCCAGCAGCAGAATCAGCTGCACATTCCACGCAGCAAGTGTTTTCACAGCATTAATGAATTATTCATCCATTCTCCCCATCCATCCATCCATCCCTCCTTCCAAATGGGGTTTCTAACAGGAATTACGACAGTGCCTTCTCAAGACAACGACAATTACAAAACACAAAAGGCCTCTAGAACCGGGCACGTATCCGCGCCGCACGGGCGCAATTAGTAATTAGTACGCTCGTAAAACAACCATGACGGAAACAGACCCGTAAATGGCAGCGGGGACTTGAAATGTCTTATTGCATATGCTGAAAGCAACACTTGAGACCCTTCTCCAAACGTGCTTAAATGTAAACCACATTTGGCGAGAATTAAACACAAGCAGGGACTTTTATAAGCGTCTGTTAGGTGTAATTGAAGTCTTTCTTCTCACCCAGTACCAGAATAAGTGCTGGGTCGCTGGCTGTAAATCTGAACCGGTTTACCAACAGAGATGATGAACGGGGGGCTAATCGTAATGCAGTTTAATACAGATGGCGACCCATCGAGTTAATGAATAAGGGAAATAGAATGGAGAGCGAGCAGTAAACAGTGGGACAGAGAGAATCAACAGAGAAGAGGGTCATGTTTTATAATCTCCTCTTTAAAGCTTCAATTGCGCTCCTAAATTGTAGGTTTGCATAAAACAAGCCACACTTCAAGTCTACTTGACTCAAGGGAGGTGTCATAATAAACAAAGCATTTAATTGGGCCATGTGTTGAGAATTTCAGAGTGTGTGTGTGTGTGCGTGTGGGATTAATGAGGTGTTTTTTGGAAGTTGCTGAAACAGAGAGGCTGGCTTGTGCCGCCACACTTCAGAAAGGCATCAGTCTCACACTCCAGCAGCGTTATAAAAGCCTGCGAGGGTTTCGCTGCAAACACAGGCTCTAAATTACACACAGGAACAAGTATACCCACATATGCCCACTCAAGAACAACAGGCCTGGAGGCTTGAAAATACTTTTTGGCTGAGAACACACAACATTACCAGGGCTTTTTATGGTATTGTACACACACATCACATTGTTTGTTTGGAAACATAATTCCTTGAGAATATAATGATGCATAATCGTTACGTAGATTTTTTTTAGAGCTTCTTGAATGTAACAGAAGAAAAAGAATAGAAACGGAGTGGAAGAAACAATGCATTCTTTGGGATTAAAATGACTCCAGATCACCTTCAATGCATCCAGAAATTCTTCAAAATGTCATTTCTCTATGAGGTCCATGCTGCTTATCTTTACTGGAAAAGCATCCAGACGCTCGATAACAAAATGCTGCTTTTGTCAATGTACCTGTGAAAGTTTGACTGCACTCCTGTGATGATATCATATTGTTCTTTTTTTGACAATGACAAATGATTGCCATCTATCAGCATGAAGAAAAACACATCAATCACTAATCTATTTGTACCTGTGCGGCCTGTTATGAGTTTAAACCCATTAAAAATATTGAAAGCTGCCGCAAGATGCAAGATTATTTACATAAAGGGCAAAATGATCCTGCAAGAGTGATGATGGTTTCTTAACCGTCTATCTGTTCAAAAGCAATACATATATGCAGGCGTGTGTATTCTGGGCAGACATTACATTGGAGTTCATTTCTGGCATGGAGATTATGTAAATGGCAATGATGTGACCTTTAGCATAACAAACGGGCCAGATGGAGCACAAGTTTCATACATCACTCCTGCACAGGGCATTTTAGAGACAACTTGCAGTCATTTATAACCTTTTCCTGTGGATTAATACAGTTACAGTCAGTGTGAACACATCTCTCTTTGTGCCTTTTTCATTAATGCCTGCAATTGCCACTGCTCAAATTGCTCTGTATCACTGAGATTATTTCATACGATTTGCATAAGCCATGTGTTTATGAAAACTGAATGGATGAATTGAATATTTGTCATGCCGAAGAAGGGCAAGTGCAGGTCTCTCCGTCAAAGTACAGCCAATCGGTATTTGTGTGGCCGCCTGAGTCTCAAATTAAACTGAGAGAGGAAATCAGATTGACTGTGTCTGATTAAGGTGGCCATGTCTATGCAGAGCAAGGGAAATCATCGGTGTTCCTCGGTGGCATTGATGTTGACTTTGTGCAGTGTATGCTAATGTCTCTTCTAAAGGTAGACAAGGTCAAGAGCAGCACATGATAATGACATCAGTGACAGAGCATCTGTGCTACATGTTAAGTGAGAACAAATGGCTTTTTTCCGCATTTTACTGGTTTGTATTTATTTATGTATTGCTTACTATGTGGTCTTTTAATTTAAGTTTCATACATGCATCAGGGCCCAAGCTTCTTTAATGTTCCCAGACCAAAGAGGGAGTGGTAATGAAACGTTCAAACTTTAATCAATTTACTCTATTGCAAATTATTTAATACTAATGGTTCATTCAACAATTGTGGTGGCAATATGTAAGTATACAAAACACATTCATTAGTTATATATTATTATATTATATATATCTCAATATTTCATTTATATTTAAGTACTGAATGTCACAATGAATTTAACAATGATTAACAAAGCTAAGCAGTATTAATTTTGTTGACAAATTATTTTTATTAAAAAAAATTATAATTCATAATTTTCAACAAAAAAAAAGTGTCATTTTTCGTCAACGACTTTTTCACTGACGAAAACGAGACGATAACTAAATAAAATCAGTTTGTGATGACAAACTATACGAAAATTCTATTGACTAACAGGATCTATTGACTTTTTCATCAATGAATAAGTATGAGATGAAAATATTAAGGAGGGATTATTTGGGTAGAGATTCTATCACAATGAGTCTGCGTGGCAGGGAGGTTAGATGCGCACATTTGAATGGTAACGTACTGATCTACCCAGAGAGTTAATAGCATACAACTGCTGCATGTATTATAAAACGTTTAAAAAAGCCAACATATGTGAGAAAGAGAAAAACAGACATGTATAAATTTCACATTTTATGTTAAGGAAAACAAGACCTTTTATAAAAATTAAGACTGCACAATGGTCCTGGACAGCGGAAGAAATTGACAAAAGTTTATTATGCATTTGCACGTGTTTTGCCAAATTAAACAACAAAGCAGTTTTAAACTATTTAAGTGCAGGAAAACGCGAAAGAGAACTCAATTTGGGACACGCACATCTAGAGCCGCCTCTCTGAAGAGTGCTGAATTGAGTTCTCTTTCGCATCTTATCTTGCTTCAAAGGACGATCTGCCTGTTTTGGCGAGTATTCGTTTAAGCAGTCGGTTATGTCTTAAAGGGATAGTACGTAAGTTTCGCCGCTAGAGGCTACTTATTCAAAACAATAACAAAGACGTAGCTTGATGACACCGTGAATGAGCATCAAGGGAGTTGTCGTCTTCACCTTCACAGCAGATGGAAAGCAATTCGATGGGACTCATATTCATGGATAAGCTAATGTATTAAAGTTTTATTAACGTTACTGCTGTATGAAGCAGAGCCTGGGACATTTTGCGTTGCTGTTTTCATTATGTTTTGCCGCAGTCAGTCGCTGCCGCTTCTTTCATTTTGTTGTTTGTTTCTTTTACGTTTAAAGTTACGTTTACGTTACGTGTTCTTCCCTGAACTTGAACTTTGTTGAAGTTACGTTTGATCACTTAAATTCACATTATTTTATTTCATTCTAATAAAATAGCTGAATTACTACTCATACAGGTCACTTTATGTGACTAATTAAAAATGTTGGGTAACTTGGTCAAAACAATCATACTAAAAATACATTTGAGTGTGTTGAAAGTTACGTTATAACATTTCTGTTGTGTTGTGTTATTAACTCTGTGTGTTAGCTTGTTGATTTGTAAGAGACACTTGTTGCACATTGCAGTATGCTAGATCGATATTAGAATATCATATTAATAAAAGCTGGATGACTTGTGTTGCTAAATGGCATGCAGTTCATTTTAAAATAAATTGTATGGTGGAGAAAATGCTGCATTACTGGTACTACAAATATAGCTCTTTCTGATTATGCTATGTTAGCCACTTGGCAAAATAATGTCGTCTCTGAGGCATGGTACAAACATGTTACTCGCAGTAAATCAAGAAAACAAGAGATTCAAACAATAAAACTAACCTGATAAAGGTATCCAAACAGTTGCTCGCCTGTCTAATATACCATAATATATTAAAGCTTCTTTGGTGTTTCGATGGTTTATACGGTAGTAAAACAGGAAACCGAGGGTAACACAGATATGACTTCATTGACAGGCGACACAATGACACAGGCTTCAACACTGGTTAAAATGGCTGATTTCTCTGAATTTAAACATTATTGAAAACATTTGGATTAATGCAAGTACAAAGTCAACAAAACGTATAACATTGTTCTAGTGGGATTTGGATTTTAAAAGTGACAGTAGCTTAATCTTGCTGCTGTCTGGGTCCTTAATGTTAATTCAAACAACAAAAGACAAAGAGAAAATCAACTCCCTGCTCTTGACTGAATAACTTTAGTAGCTTTAATAAGGGTTTATACATGGAAGACTATGCACTATTTACATTTGATTACTTCATTCAATTTCTGTAGGTAGTTTTTCTTACCTGAATACTACTGTTAGACCTACTTGAAAAACGTAAAGCACTGTTAATTTAAATTGCATCTTTGTCCTTTTGTATGTATTTGTTTCTTACTTTTTATTTACTTACTGGCTGATTTAATTTACATTAGATTTAGTCGACTAAGACTAGACTAATACAATTCAGATGACTAAAACTAAATGGCATTTTAATCAAAATTCTGACAAAAATTAAACCACAATTTGCTGTAAAATGAACACTGAAGCTAACTGGTAGTACAACATACCATTCAAAGGTGTGGGGTCTTTCTGGAGGTCTTTCAAAAATACAGTACAACTAAAGTAATATTTTCAAATATTCTTACAATTTAAAATAATGTTTTTCTAGTTTTCTATCTTTATATATTTTAACATTAAAATATGTCATTTATTCATGATTTTAAAAAGCAAGAGTGGAGAAGTCAGAAAACTGCAAAAGAAAGAAGAAAAAAGAGACAATGTCAGAGAAGGAGGGAATAAAAAGGAGAGACTAGAGAGTGAAAGCAGAAAGAGAAAGAAAGTGAGAGAGAAATATATGGGTGAGACGGGTAACGGATGCCCCATCGTGCTCCAGGGCGGGAGTGAGAATTTTATGTGTCCCTCTTTCTGCTTTCGCTGCAAAAACAAACTGCTGCGTCACAAAGATAAAGGAGATTTTTTTGGTAAATGGTGAAAATGTTGAAATAAATGACCCGACTGGAGCTGCGTGTAATTACTGTGGCCCAGAGAGTAACTATCTATCATAGTGGTGAGGGGGTGACAGAGTGCTAAGGGGTTAGTCAAAGGAGATAGCCTCTGACTAACTACTGGACCCCAGCAATCGATACTTTCCTGATGTTGTTCCCTGGGAGAGAGCGAGACAGAAAGAAGGAGAGGGGGAGAAAAGGCCTTAAAAACTTCCCAAATGGCTTTTCATTCAAATATTGATCAGGGCCTCCTATCGTGACCTTGCTCTGTCACGGCAGTATACTTTCTTAAGGGCATTTGAAACTCATAAATCTGAGTTGTTACAGAGGAAAAGTGCACATTGTGCTGTGTGTAATGGCTCTTTCTGCAGCAGAGGCCCGTTCAGTACTTTATGTAGGGACATTCCATTATAAGGTCTCCTCAGAGATGAGGATGATGGGAAGGGCTGAGGGACAGATTAGAGCCCCTGAGTGTCCAGCATCACTGTCTCAATAGCCAACAATTCTGGTTAATACACACAAGCATGCTGGCACAGCAGATTTTTTTTCACTCCTGAATATTTAATCGAAAAATCTATTTTTACAGATATGCATTCCTTTGAATTGCAAGGACACCTAAAATGAGTGGATGTCAAAGTATTATACAGTAATCGTAAAATAGCCTGGACAATATTATCTGCACACTAGATATTTAGTAGCACAACTTTTAGACGACAGATCTGTAATTAAGAGCTTCCCGTTTATGTTATGTTTCATTGCGTTTCCCCTGTGACCTAATTTTGCCGTGTGTTTGATTTAGTCATTAGATTCACCTGTTGCCCATCTATTAGCTCATTAGTTCATTTTGTTAGCTCTGTGTATTTATACCCAGTGTTCTCCCTCATTCTCTGTCTGTACTCATCTATGTTATGTGTTAGTGGATGTTTCCTGTCTGATCTCCAGAGTTTGTCTTTAAATACAATTGAAGAGTTTGGTTCCAAAACGCGATAAACGCCATTTAAAAAAAAAATTAGTTACTGCAAAAATCAGTATTGTATCTGGTTGGTATTGAAAAGTCATAGTTAATTTTAAGTAAAATGCGATATCCGCCGTGTTATTCTGTCATGTTTTCTCCCTTTCTTTCCAAACCGTGACAAACGCCAGTCTCCCTTCTCTGCAGAATGTGATATATCCGCTCAACCAATCACAGCGCACCATTCCACGCAATGTAAACGGTAACGGCAGCGCCTTAAATACACCCGGCTTCCTAGTTTTTCTTATCTATTTTGTACTTTTCGATCAACAAACCAACAAAAAAAAAAGAATAATTTTGACGGCATTGATAAACCTGTGGTTGTTTCTGCGGCGGGTAAGAAACGTAAGGCATCGAAATCGAATCATTTACGTGAGGAGATTAAGAAGATGAGGGATTCGGGAGGAGGAAAAATGTTTTCATCTTCTTTACAGTTCTATTTTGAACAGTTTTACACATATTTTAAATTAATGCAATGGGATCTATAGTATGCACAAGACAACAAATTCAGTGTATTAAATGAATGTGATTTTTATTCATTGTTTAAAACTTGAAGTATAACTCTGGCATTATTCAACCAATAGCCCTGTTGAGCAATGTCACTGTGAGCTATTGATAGCTATTCCTTTACCTAGCTTGTGGTGACCTTGCTCAACAGGGCTTTGGGTTGAATAAAAATCTTTAAAAAAATCTTATAGGCCTAAACAAGTGATATAAAATTGATACTATAATATGTGAATCTTTGAAAGTATGTGTTTGTGTCTGTGAAAACTTACTAAAAATATTATACTAATAAACTTACGGTTTACTTAAACAGTTTCAATATGAAAAAAAAAAAACTTTTATATTGATTCAATGGATTAATTGCATTTAGAATTTTTTTTAATGGATTTATTGCATTTTGGGGGAAAAAATAATCTGTTTTTATAATAAATCTTTGAAAATCAAAACCTGGATTTAATTTTTTTTTGTTATTATGACCTACAAATGCTATGTGAAAGTTTGAAACAAAAAATAGTGTTTTTCATCTTTCCACTTTCTTGGTAAAGAAAACACATTTTTATTCAAATTAATCTAAATGGATTTATTGCGTTTTGGAACCAAACTCTTCAATTATTACTATTCTCCTTCGTCTTAGTGAGTTTTACACTACCAACCCGTGACACCTGTAGCTATCAATGACAGACCTTTCTACTGGCATTTAGTTTGGTCAAAGACTGATTAAGGCAGAGACAGTCCACTCATACATATATGAATGAGAGAAATTCAAACACTCCATATGGCAGCTAAGAATGTAAGTCCTGCATTCCAATTTAAACCACAATAGATTTTGGTCGTTCCCCATTCATATAGATAAAGCCTGTACTTGCATGGCTGAAAATGGGCATTACAAATACGGTTGTCAAGTGAACTAATTTGCCTTAAAGCAGAGGCTGGTAAGCTATGGCACATGTGCCAACATTGGCTCGTGGAGGTGTAGGCTATGCCACTTATATTCGTGACGCAGATCAAGTCTGCAATGCTGTACTTTAAGTTAACCACATTGTTCCACTGCACAATTTTTAGAACAAGTAGGTGCTGGTATATTCACCTTAATATCAAGAGTCCCTAATATTCAAAAACACAAGGACAGTGATGTGCAAACTATCACATTCAGTGGAGTGGGTCATACTGGCTATATAAAATCTAATTTAAACCTGAAAATAAACAAACTTTTAAAATGTAAAATTTTTTCAAAACAAATATTACGAAAAATGAATAAAAAATATCATAAAAAAAACAACACTATTTCTCTGTTACTAACTAATCAAGTTTGTGATGTATCATGTTATGCTTGGATAACATGGATTATCAGGTTTCAGCTATGACGTTTCTTATATATTACATTTCTTCAGATTTGAAAGAAAAAAAAATAGAGTGTGAACAATTTTCATATTAAAATCAATTTTAATATTCATGAATATCCCAAAAATGATAGTAATTATAACCATTGAGAAGTACAAGAGTACTTTGGACACTGGTTCACAAAATGATGCTAAACGGCAGGGGCCGGATTCTCAAATCTTTGAAAGTCAAGCAATTCATAACAAAAAATTCAAAGTTTAAATTAAATAGTTCTCAAATATTTTCTTAAGAACATATTTTTTTTTTTATTTCATAAGAAGAAAATGACTGGTTTTGCAGTTATCTGATTGTATGGTGGTTCTTGCCGAAGACTAACTTATGAACTCCATAAGTAGACAAGAAAAACACCCAAAGGTCATCTTTTTGCACTGCTTGTAGATCAATAATAATAATAAGCATACAGACTTTTTTTTGTAACGACTAGCTTGACAGGAGTTCAGCACTCTGCATTGCTTCACGCATACTAATAATCATTGTTTACATGATCGATCATTGGTGTCACTACAGAGTACTCTTGCACATCCCTAGTAATGGTAAAATGTATAATACTTACTGATATGTGGGTAGCTAGTGTTATATTGTAATGTTTAATTACAACTATTAATTTGAAACAACCCAATAAATTCATTACCTTTGTGGATTTAAGATAAGTTAGAGGTTATCCTAAGAAGCCATTTAAGATGTTTTTTTAAAGAAGAATGTGTGTCTAAACAATCTTAAGAAAAGAAGATAAGTTAGGAGGAATTTTATTCTTAAGAATGTTTTGTGAATCTGGACCCAGTATGTATAACTAGCTTAACCAGCAAGAATAATTTTGTCAACCTACTTGACCAAAAAAGATCATACTGGTTGACTAGTCAGCTATGATTCACTGGTGAACTGCAATGACTAGATAGACTAGCACTAACCAGCAGCGTAAAATAGCACTACTTCTTCATTTCCAGTGGAACACTGATGTGACTGCTAAACTCTGGGAATTCTGGAGTATGTGCAGTGTCATGCTAACATATGGACAACATCAGCGCTACGGGAGCCGTTAATATGTCCTTCTTTGACACTTTGTTACTATTTCTTACAGTCTGGGCCACTGTTGTGTATAAACAGACAGAGCTAAATGTTTTCATTAGGACATATTTTAATCCATTTCCATAACGCAAAAGAGGAGAGCTAGTAGAAGCCATTTTCACATCATTTATGTGATATATCCCGAGGAATCTGTAGCTGTCAAACCTTTACATGCTCTCTGGAGATTTACAGATATACGGGGAAGACATTGCAAGCTGTCAAGCTTAAGACATGGAAATGGCACCAAAACATTGGCTTAGAAAAGCTCTGCATGTGAAAAACTTGCATATGTTAAGAGTTGCACACAGATGATAGATATTCTACATAGCTAATCCATGTTTACAGCTAACATCGCAAATAAGAGGTTGTATGTCTAGGCGTATCATGCCAGTTTTGTTTGAAAGGGTTTCAGGTTCCTTCGGAAGAAAGACTAATTTGTTTCCATCATAGATGAGGAAGGGAGGATAAGAAGGGAGAAAAGAGAGTGGAACAGCTGCTCTCTCTCTCTCTATCTGGCCCACAGTCATGTGGGATGTTTGTACATGGCTTCTCAAGTGTTTATAGCCAAACCGAGCCATTAATGGTACTTGTTAAACAGCTTATGAAGAAATGTAAATAAAAGCAGGACATGTATATGTTATGACATACTGTAATCTGCTAAGCATTTTGCCTTATCTTTGCCAGGACCACGCAGGCCAAGTTGATAAAATCATTTATAGTTTGTCACCAGGAGTATCTGTAGATTATTTATTGTGGACAAGATACTGACATTGTCAAATTCTCTTATGATACTCTGAATTCCGCTTGTATAACACATTTTCTGTGTTTAAGGAAAAGTTCACCTAAAAATGAAATTTCAGTTACCCTCAAGTTGTCAAACCCACATTCATCTAGCATGGAACACAACATTTTTAAGTATGCACCAGTTTGGATGGGATGGATGGGATGGATTGGATGGAATGGGTGGGATAGATTGGATTGGATGGAATGGATGGATGGATGGATGGAAATGGACTGATGAATGGAAATAGACGGATGGAAATATTTATGAACACTGCACAGCTTTATACATACACTTATAATCCACATATTCAAGAACATGCATTGGTTCATAAAAACTGATCTGAGCCCTATGAACCCTGGTACATGCATTTACTCTTGTCTTGACTAAACGCAGTTGAAGAGAAAGTGATGGTCAGACAAAACTGAAGCCCTCACAGCTAAAAATGAAACTAACAGGGTACTCGAGATCACTCTGCTCTGATGTACACACACAGTCTATTACTACAAAGAACCAGTGCATTTAGCATTCATTTCCTTCTTTGTATAGCTCTGGTAACATTAGGAAGTAAACAGAGGAAATAATGAGACTTTACTGAGGGTCCTGATCCGATCTTTGGAAGACAGGGCAAGAGTATAATCACAGTAAAATATACCCGGCAGCACTATTACTCTACTACAGCTGCATTAAGCATATACTGGTAAAGAGATTGAACTTCTAAAAGGCCCAATAAACCAGGACAAATGCAGTTGTAAAATGTTTGTACTCTTAGTGGGTGGGAACAAACAGTGTGTAATGCATTCGGGACCGAGATATTATGGAAGATACATCAAATGGGATGAAACCATGCTGCAGCTGTAGCATATGCCATTGCAGCATGACATTCTGTACTTCATCTAAAACTATTTTAAATAATAATGAGTATTATACTTGCAGTTTATATATAACATTAAATGGCAAAATGGAATATTTCTATACTGAAGTAAAAAAGTCAAATTTAAACCTGTTACATTTACAAAGCATTTCAATGAAAGGAATTAAATATAAAAAAGAAAAAAAAAGAAAGAAATGCTGAAAAGTCACACCACCTGCAGTAAAATATACTTGCCTTTAGACAGTTACACATAATGTTTACTTCCTTTACACAGTTACACAGAATGTTTACTGAAGTATCTTGGGACTCTGAAGGGTGGAGTAATAACTGAGGATAATTCAGCTTTGCCACCACAGGAATAAATTACATTTAAAATGTTTTAATATTGAAAATGCCAACTCTGAATCTATATATTGTAATCATTATGATCACAACTTGTAATAATTGTTTTAATGAGATGATTTTTTCATGCCTAAATGAATATGCTGTAAACTGTGATTCTAAAATGGATAGAAAGCATTTACTGAGAACAAACTGACCGCCAAAACAGTAGTGTGCAGTCGTTTTTGAATGGTAGTGCATAACAATAGTTACTGAGAAAATCCTCTAAATGAACATAATTTAAAGACATTATTCTGGCAAACAAGTGAAACATTGCAGACATTATAAAAAATGGCTTTAAAAGTAAATTGTGATTCAACTTCCATGTAAAAAACACCTTCAGCTGGGACCCAATCAGATTCATGACCTCAACTCAGTTGAGATGCTTTGGCATTTACACCAGGTGCAGGTTTTTGTCCAGATGAAACAATCATTAAGTTAAGACATTAATTGAATATGGTATATATAATATAGTCTCCACTGTTACACAATAGTAATTAGAGATAACCATGTTTAGAATAAAAGGTTGAGTGAATTCACCCAATATCACACTGATTCTCCTCTCTTTTTAGCGTGTATTTTCTGTAAAATGTGATTCGTGGATGAAATCCAGAGCGCGGTGGGCAACATGCGTGATGGCGTGTGGTGGTAGAGAGGTGACGGAGTGCTTGTGTAGTTTTGGCGAGCCGGACAGTAGGGTGCTTTCATAGCAGCCTGAGCATCATTAACCAGTAGGGGTGATGTATGACTTGCATTACCTACACCAAATGTAATGACATTAATGAAGCATCTCAAACAGGTGTGTGTGTGTTTGTGAGTGAGTGAGTGAGTGAGTGAGTGAGTGAGTGAGTGAGTGAGTGAGTGAGTGAGTGAGTGAGTGAGTGAGTGAGTGAGTGAGTGAGAGAGAGAGAGAGAGAGAGAGAGAGAGAGAGAGAGAGAGAGAGAGAGAGAGAGAGAGAGAGAGAGAGAGAGAGAGAGAGAGAGAGAGAGAGAGAGAGAGAGAGAGAAGAACCTGTAATATGATTAAAGGGGCGGTTTCACTACACATTTTGTACCATTGACTTCCATTCATACGCATGCAAATGCGTCAGACAGGAAACGCAAGCGAATGTGAAAAGTTTCGCATTTCACTGCATTCCAAAGCTCAAGTTTGGTGAACTCTGGCCTGCGAATTTGCATCACGTGAAGAATTAAAAGCTGAATTAAAAGAACGACATTTTAGCGTTTAGTCGAGTAGATTGTATATTTTGTACATTTTGGGTGTATTACTATTATATGTTGAATACTATTATACCATTATATGTTGAATTCATGTTTATAAACAATTATGCTTTTCAAAGCAGCTTTACAGTGATAACAGGAAATTAATACAACAAAGATTGTTTTGGCTGTACAGCAGCTCTAGAAGAAAGTCATTGTCTAATTGATTCAATTGAATTAATTGATTCATTTCCGTTGTAAAAATCTTTAGTTATTAACTTAGGGGCCGCTTACATGACACCATTTCAACTGAAAACAGAAAACTTTTAATGCGTTCAGGGGCCGGTTTCACAAAGCTATTTTAGACTGGTCTATAGTGTTAGACAAGTCTAAAATATGCCCATAGACTAGTCTAATGCATGTTTCACAAAGATAAAGACTGACTTAAAGTGCAAAAGATGGACTTAGTTCGGACTTCGGAGTGGCTACAGAAAAAAAAGAGACTGCAACCGGAACCATACGAAAACAAGGATACATATCGGAAGGACATTACATGTAGTCACGCAATGCTGACGTTGTTAACATTAACAATTTGAGAACAAAGTATAATTTGCACGGTTTTGCGTGATATGATAAGCAATTGT
This sequence comes from Tiaroga cobitis, assembly GCA_030578255.1. Lineage (NCBI taxonomy): Eukaryota > Metazoa > Chordata > Actinopteri > Cypriniformes > Leuciscidae > Tiaroga > Tiaroga cobitis. Next base: position 18,934,930 of record CM060591.1, read on the forward strand.
TAGATTTAATCAGCGCGATTTACTGCAATGTCAGAACCAGAACAAAAGTGGATGTTTCTTACTAGTTCAGATGACATTTTCCGGTGAAAATTCGTATGTTGGTCATACTTCCAAAAAGAATAATCTGTGATTCTGAATGCCAGTATCCACACCGGCACGGCGACTGACAGCCTCACAGTCTCCTCAAACATTGTGTTCATCTGTGCTGTGGCGTGTCGGGGGTGTTGAAGTACAACTCACATAAAGTTGATAATTCCGCGAATGACTGCAATTGCAGATTTCGAACAGAGATGGCAACAAAGAGGAAAAACATCGGACTGGAGCTTTAATTTAGACCAAACAAAAATTGACATCTTACCCCCAGACTAACTTAGGTCTAAGACTCTGTTACCTAGGCAACCAGCAGTAACAATCAGTTACTTTACAAAAAGCCAAAAGATAAGGGAAAATGGCTCATAATTTGTGGTTGGCTGACGACGTTATGGAGAGAACTATGAGAAGAAGGGAAAGGGTTTTTAGGGACAGCAGTAACCTACTTGTACCATGTTTTTGTATCTTTTCTGTACGTCTTTAACACTCTGCTCAACGGTCGGATTAAAGGGTTAGTTCACCCAAAAATGAAAATTAAGTCATTAATTACTCACCCCCATGCTGTACCAACCCCGTAAGACCTTCGTTCGTCTTCGGAAGAAAAGGAATAGTCGAATAAAGTCGTTATTTTTGTTTTATTTCCGCACAAAAAGTATTCTCGTCGCTTGATAAACTTATAGTTGAGCCACTGTTGTGACATGGAATATTTAAACATTTTCTTCATTGACTTTCTTGGCCGTCAGGATTCATTCCCTTAGGCAGCCTATGTAGGAGTGATCCAGCTGTCACATTTAATCAAAAATATCTTCATTTGTGTTCCGAAGACGAACGAAGGTCTTACGGGGTTGGTACAGCATGGGGGTGAGTAATTAATGACTTAATTTTCATTTTTGGGTGAACTAACCCTTTAACGCTGTTAACTGTCGTAGCAATCTTTTTCCAAATGAAACATTTCTTCTTGTTACTACATTCTCCGCTAAATTTCCCAAGTAAAATGTCATTGTGACTGTTATACTCCTCCAACAAACACATATTTTCCGCTGGGGTAAACTGCACTGAGCGGTTGAATGCGCTTACTCGATCCGCCATGTTTTTTTGTTTTGAACAGTGTCTTTTTTTACCCAGAATGCATTGCAGTGTAGTCCTACTTAAGATAGTCAAAGTCTTAAGTGCTTTGTGCAACGGTCTAATTTAGATGTCTATCTGAAGTTTGACAATCTACTATATCTAAGCCATAGTCCGAAGAAATTTTGCATGCTCAAAGTCTAGTTTGACCACGGCTTGAGGGGGCAGAATCATGTTACATGTGATAGAATTCAGCACTCCCATGAGAACAGATTATTTGTGTTCATGGGACAGAGAGAATGAGAAAGAGAAGTAGAATTTTCCTTAATATTATATATTTAAAGGCACACCGTGGAACTTTTGGCCACTAGTGGCGCTCGACCTGTAATTTTCCCCTAGAGGCCACAAGCGCCGCAGCACTGTCGCAAAAGTCAACAAACAGTCAACCGGTCAGCCTCCCGTGTCTTTAGATAATGTGTGTGCAGACAGTAGTTGACTTGTTGGTTGAAGAAAGATAATCGATTCACTATTGAACAAAATAATGATATAAATATAAGATTAATAATATAAATTATATAAAGAAAATAAATTGAACAAAAGTAGACAGAAAACAATGTCTGATCAGGTAAGTCGCATAGACAAGGGTTGCCCAATCCTGCTCCTGCCGATCGTCTGTCCTGCACAGTTCATCTCCAACCCTAATCACACACACCTGAAGCAAACCATTAACGTCTTCAGGATCTCTTTAAAATTAAAGTCAGGTGTGTTTGATCAGGGTTGGAGATGAAATCGTGTAGTCGGGAAATTGTGTAACAAAACTGATATAACTCACAACATACTGCCGTTATTTGTAGGCTTCAGTTTGTTTGTCCTTTTACACACATACAAATATGAGCTGAAGGCAAAAAACGGCAGTATGTTGTGACTTATATCATCCTACTAGCTACTAGATTGATAATTCGCTACTCTACTAGCATTCCTTGATACATGAAGTTAAATGGAGGACAAGATATATTCCGTAACATGGCCAGACAGACAACAAATTCGATATTGTAGATAGAGATAGAAATAGAGATATTGTGCAAGCAATATATTTAACTTACTAAGTTAGTCCAAAAGCATGACGGCCAGGTCAGCGTCGGTCGGGCACCCCTCCTCCTCCTTTAGCCAGCGAGCGAACGCTGGACCAATGTTGATCCTCGTCCTGGCTTTTAGTTTATCACTCTCCCTTTTTCTTTTTTTTTTGTGTCCTCTGACAAAATCTTTGCCTTCTTCCGAGTAGCTGTTGGTTCAGCCATGACGACAACATACAGACGGCAATCAAATGCGAGTTGAGCTCTCACGTTAGAATTTGGGGAAGTGACGTATGGCGGTCGAATTTTGTAGTTCTTTTTGTGCTCGGGTTCCTACCCGCAACCCGAAGTTACATAGTGCTAGTAAAAGCGATACAGACACCTTCAGGCTACGGCAGACATGTCATTCAACCTATTGTAAGTCGATGTACCATCTCAATGGGTTTTGGTAATATATTATAAAAGTTGAAAAGTTCCACAGTGTGCCTTTAATATAGTGGTCCTCAAATGGTTTTGTTTCAGGACTCAAAATTTGGACATCAAATGTTGGCCCAAAACTACCATTTTTTTTCATACAAAATGAAAGAAATAAAATCTATTAATATATTAATGAATGAACCGCATAGGCCAAACAATATGCCAAATTACTAACATTTACCAAATGACAGCTACATTTGCTGATAGAAACCAAATATATAATTTAATAGTCTTTAACATCAACAATAAAATTAGAAATGGCCCAATCATATTATAGTAGTTCTAGAGTTACAGATTAAATTAAGGTTTTAACTAATAAAGATGCTGAATAAATTTTTTTGTTTTGCAAAAATCTCTTTGATGGTAAAAATGTGTGTTAAAATACCTTGCCTAAAAATATATAAATAGCCACACAGTTTGCCATTTTACCTAGAGGATCTGCTGAGCAAACAAGCCTTTGTGAGCATGTTACAGTGTCCACGTGTTCCTCTGCTCCTGATGGGCTAGGCATGAAATGACAAAGCACAGGATAAAATAGTAATGCTAATATTGATAGTTTGTCCATTACAGGTCAGCTAACTGTCCTCCGGAACAGTTACAAAGCTGTTAGTTTCGATTTCACAAGGCCGATCAATACGTGGGCATACTGTTTCAATTTTGCCTGCATTGATTTTCTCTGTAACACCACAACCCTGCCGCATTCATCTCTTTGAAAGAGGGGAAGATTTGATTTACTGAGGAAAAATTATAGCGCACATCACAAAGGTTTCTGCCGGCGTGGGCTCCTGACACAGAAAAGATGGATGTCCCCAGGCAGGGGTGCCTCCAGCCCCGAGGAGCTCCATTAGAGATCACTGGAGCTGCTACTGGAAATGACTCGCATTAGAGGAGGAGAGAGAAAGAATGAGAGCGAGAGAGAGGGTGTGATGGTGGGAAAAGATGAGAAAGGAAAGTGAGAAAAAAGATAAAGAGAGAGTGTGAAAGAAAGAAGAGAATAAGCAGGAATCCCCAAAACAACTGCCGCTTTTCAAGAAATTCACAGGAAATAGAGGAAGTTTGGTAACACTTTACTTGAAGGGGTGTGCATAAGACTAACATGGCACCTTCATAAGCATGACATGACACATGTTATGAATATGAAGGAAGTTGAATGCATGTTTATGACAACTGTCATTAAGTGTCATTCGCTCAGTTATGACATTTTTAATGCAAATATGACATTGTTTGAGATGTCTTTTTCATGACAACTTGACATTACTAAGACAACACAACCTGTCATAAACATGACCTAGCAGATTAATTATCAAACTTAAGAAGACACTTAGCTTTATTGGTTAACATTACATTAAACTGTCAGGTGGTTGGTTTTGACATTGGCTGTCATGAAGCCATTATAACTTTTTAATGACAAATTCAATTTGTACCACTGTAGTTGAGGTCACGTAAAATATTCATGACACAGTTATAATGGCCTCATGACAGCCAGTGTCAAAACCAACCACATGACAGTTTAATTTAATTTAATGTCAAGTTGTCATGACAAATACACTGACAGGTTATGATGTTATGGTTTATGTCAAGATGTCCTAACAAAGATATCTTAAACAATGTCATATTTGCATTCAAAATGTCATTATTGAGCGAAAGACACTTAATGACAGTTGTCATAAACACGCATAAACCCTACTTTATATTCATGACATATGTCATGTCATGGTTATGAAGATGTCATGTCAGTCTTATGCACACCCCTTCAAGTAAAGTGTTACCGGAAGTTTTATATTCTTTATGAAGTTCCCCATTTGTGCAACCCTGTGCAACCCATGTATTTAATGTGTACATTGTTAAAAGCACTAATTGTTGAGGTTGTTATCTTCAGGCAAAATGTATCAAATTAAAATAAATAAAATATTGGGCCGCAAATGTTGGTTTGTGATTACTGACCCACTTATCTTTACTATAAAGTAAAGAAAAATAATATTCGTACAATAACTTGGATAACAGGGTTGAAAAGTTTGATGAATGCAGAAAACACCACAATTTGTGTAAAAACGAAGAAAATGATGATACTTTTTGGGTGCATTAATGTTAATAAAAATCATCAAATATTTTAAATGGATAATGCTGTAACAGGATTGTACACAGCTAAACTATGCATTCTCTAATTGTTTGAGAGAAAAAAGAGACACCTAAGTTTACCTTATTTGTTAAAAAGTGTCAGCTATTAAACCATAGACTGTGCTTCATATCTGTGAGTTTGTGATAAACACTGCAGAAATGTTCCCTTCCTTCACGCTGTCTATTCTGTATTTCATTTGCTTCTATCTTCCTCATCTTCTCCCTGACAGTGTTTGAGGGCGTGGAACTGCTCTGAGCGCAGTAGCAGAGTGAATTTCCATGCTACATTAGTCCTACTATCAGAATGCAATGAGGGAGAATATGAGAGGAAGACTCATCTGTCCTGCGAGACTCCCACTCCCACTCCTCCTCCTCTTCCTCCTCCTCTCGATCATCCTTCTTTCGGCCAGCCACTTTACTGGTGTGTCATCTACATGAGAGATCATCTGTCTTTTGACCCAAATAAACATGACCACAAGAAAAAGAAAAAAAGAGAGGGAGGGAGAGAGTGGAATGACAGGCGGCCAAAAGAAAGAAAAAAAATGAATGCTGTCAGCAGCCTCATTTGTGGGCACCATGTTCATTTTGTCTGGTTTTGGCAGACGCTAGCGCCACATGTTCACCTGCGTCACCAGACAAGAGGGTGGTAATAGATGGACAGGTGGATGCAGCTGTCTGTCAATCTGAGATCCAATCAAAAAAGAAGGACCAGGGACAGTGCAGAATGGGACCGTCCCAGATCAGCAAGTGGAATTTATGTGTGTGTTGGTTGGTATATATGTGCCTATTCCTTTGTTTGCCGAAGTGCAAAGCCCCTTGGACCTCTCTGACAATGCCTCCACGAGCGAGAGAGGGAGGGAGCATGTGAGGAATGAGAGCAGGAGAGAGAGAAAATCACCTAACACCTCAACTCTCCTGAGGACGGGGCTGCTGTAAGCTGGATATTAAGACACAAATTGCATTCAGGCGGGTCAGTAGGTGTCAGATGATATTAGATGCCTGCCATGAGGAAACAACAACTACCATCAGCCAGGGAGGAAAATAATATTTTCATTTTCAGCCTTTTATTGAATGGAAACTTTGGGGAATACGTCTTTATAGGGGGAGCTAGCGGGCTTGCAAATTTACCACTCCCAACAAAAGGGCGTAATCACGGCAGCTGAGTGCCCTTTGAGGGATCTGATTTCATTTTCATGAAGGTGAAAAACAAGATTTCGCTCCGTCTATGCGTGTGTGTGTGTGTGCTGTCTCAACGCTTCAATGCCGTTGTTTTCTTTTGTTATCTATTACAGTGAAAGTGTGCCATTTCTAATGGTTTTTCAGCAAAACCAATACAAACAAGTGGCGATCTCTAAATACGGTAAACTTTGGTGTCCCATGACTTTAAAAAAGCATTAGAAGCACAAATCCTATGGCTTTATTGTGGGAACTAATTAATAATATACTCTAGCAGAATATCACCTGAATTTGGCCTGTTCTTCCAAGGTCTTGATATTCTTGACATTCTGTATCCAACAACTAATATTACACCGTATCATTTTGACACAATGATGTGTCAAAATGCTAGCTTGAAATGCTATTTTGACAATAAATATTTAACCATTTGAATCACTATTTTTACCCTTTTTGTGGTAATTTCCAAGCGAATTACTCCCCCACCCCCACCTTTAGAAACCATGATAGGAACAGAAATGAACCAAATGTAGACGTGCAGCTGCAAGTTGCATTGTGTGTGTGTCCCTTCTTTTACTTCCAGATGTTGTTCTCTCTTCTGTAGTTACCGATCCCCAGCTCTCCAGCATTTTTGCCCATGACCTTCTGGGTAATTGAGCCGAAGTATTGATGTAACAGCAGGGTCTGATTGTGATTTATTAAACACACTCTGAGACTGTGCCAGCGTCACCATGCGCCCATCGCATGTTATTACAAAAGTCATCAATAGCCAAGCTACATAAAGGCTAGTAATGGGGAGAGAGCCAAGAAAGAGAACAGAGAATTGCCATTATATGACTGCAGAATACTGAGGAAAGAACAGAGAGAGAGAGAGAGAGAGAGAGAGAGAGAGAGAGAGAGAGAGAGAGAGAGAGAGAGAGAGAGAGAGAGAGAGAGAGAGAGAGAGAGAGAGAGAGAGAGAGAGAGAGAGAGAGAGAGAGAGACTTTAAAGCTTCTTTTAATTTACAAACACTTATTCAAAACTATAAATATTACATTACACAATGAACCATTAAAAAAAAAAACCTACATATACATAAATAGGATTATTTGCTCACATTAAAAATATAGATCATAACATGATATCATAACCTCTCTCTTCACTCGGTTGACATAAAACACCTTTAGTACCCCACAAATAAAAAAAAGAGTCAGTATCATTTACAAATTCATAAAACTTGTACTCCAAAATTAACCTACTTTTTACCAAAACCTTAAACATATGTAAAGGATCAATTTCTCCATTCAGAAGTGTTTTATTCTTCCTTGTCAGCCAAATTGCCATCTTAGCCTTACCAAACAGGAAATTTAACAAGACTGTTTGTGTCCTGTTTGAGGCGCTATATTTTGGTCCAAAAACAAAAAGTCCATTTGTAAAATGAAAACCAAAACTACGACTCAAATCCCCTAATACACCAAACAGGTCTTTAAGCCTTGAACAACCAATAAAAATATGAACAACAGTTTCTGAAATTCCACAAAAAGAACACTCTTCCTCTTGCAAAGGATTCAACCGTGCCTTATATCGATTTGTTGCGATTATCCAATGTAAAATACGCCATTGCAAATCTCCAGTCCGTTTTTCAATTGGTTTCTTATATACGGATCTCCAACTACCTTTTGGGGAAGTACCAGGCTCAACAAATTCAGTCCACTTAGTCTCTGGAAGATCTTTTAACGCTCTTAAATTGAGATACTTTACACAAGCACAATAAAGAGCTTTCTTAGAAGTACTGTTGAAAAAACCAAGTTCAGGTGTCCTAAAAGAGAGCAGACTTCCCTCAAACTCCTGCCACTCTCCTACATTCACAGCCACACTGACCTTGGGAAAAACATTCTCTGATTCCTCAACTTTTAGTGACAGAACAGGAAAAGAGACTTGAATCTCAGCCAACAATTTTTGCACAGTTCGAACAGAACGGATACCAGTCTTTAAGGCCAGTTCTTCTGCATTAATCCACTGGTCATTCGACCTAAGATGGCAGATCTTATGGACTCCTGCTCTCACCAAGCTTGTGCGTACAGTCCGTGACTCCAATATCGCACTGGGTATGTGACAATTAAAAATTAAAGGTTCTTCAAGATCCCAAAGACTCCGTGTTTCAGAAATCTCTCTTTTAACCATAAAAATCTGCCATGCATTGAGTACTGAGGCATAAAAAGATGGGAGCCCACTGAGATCCATCTCCTTTAGATTCATTAAAAAGAGATGTCTATCCAAATTCAACTGACCCACTCGATTTAATAAAGCACAAGCCACTGTTATCCAGTTCTGAGACTGATGATAAAGTAGTCTCTGCGCAGTTTGCAGTCTAAAAGCAGCCACTTTAGACTTAATATCCATGAGGCCTTGACCTCCTTCATGTACCTGCAGATACAGAACTGACTCTCGTAGCCAATGTTGTCCAGACCAGAAAAAATTTACAAACAATTTTTGGACCCCTCCAATAAAATCTTCTGGCGGATTCAAAACAATTAATCTATGCCACAGGATAGAGGCGGCAAGATTATTTATGACCAGCACTCTTCCTCTATAAGACAGTTGAGGCAAAATCCAGTTCCATTTGGACAATCTGGCACAAACTTTGTCCTTCACACCTTCCCAGTTTTTTCTTTGGTAGTTTTCAGAACCCATAAAAATTCCTAAAAACTTGAAACCACTTTTTTCCCACTTAACATTTTCAGGGATAACTGGTAAAGGCATTGTTGTTTTATCATTACACCAAAACCCTTCTGTTTTACCCCAATTGAGTTTTGCAGAAGACGCTCTCTCATACAATCCAATACTGTAATTAATAATATCAATATCTTTTTGTTCTTTCACAATTACAGTAATGTCATCCGCATACGCAGTCAGTTTAACAGAAAGCAGATCATCACCAATCCTTAAACCAGACAGTTCTTTTCTAAGCAGACATAAAAGTGGTTCCACTGCTAAAGCATAAAGCTGACCTGACAGTGGACACCCCTGCCTGATACCCTTCTGTATGCTTATTGGTTGACTCAAACCACCACCAATCTTTAAAATAGAAGATACATCCATATACAATAGTTTGATCCAAGAAATAAAAACATTTCCAAACCCAAACGCATGCAGTGTTTCAAACAGAAAACCATGGTCAACTCTATCAAAGGCTTTTTCCTGATCCAGGAACAAAAAACCTATCTCCACTTCATAAAGTTTAGAGTAGTCCAAAATATCTCTGATCAGAAAAATATTGTCATGTATTGTTCTACCTGGAATACAATAAGACTGGTCTTGATGTATTATATCACCCAAGACAAATTTCATTCTATTGGCCAATAACTTTGCTATTAGTTTATAGTCAGATGTCAAAATTGATACAGGCCTCCAATTTTTTAAGAGACTCAAGTCTCCTTTCTTAGGTAACAATGCCAACACTGCCCGTTGACAACTTTTGGGAAGTAGTTTATCATTAAAACATTCTTGAACCACCTCATAAAAGTCTCTTCCGATGATCTTCCAAAAAGCCTTATAGAAGTCCACAGGCAGTCCATCAATTCCAGGTGAACGGCCAGCATTCATCTGTGTTACTGCATCAGTTAACTCCTGAAAAGACACAGCACTGTCCAGGGTCCGACTCTGCTCTTCCGTGATGGTAGGGAGCTGCTGTAATAATTGTGAAGTGCATCCAGTATCCGTGTCCTCCTTTTTATATAGTTCTGAATAGAAATCCACTGCAATCTTTCGCATTTTTCTTGAATCACAAGTCTTTAGTCCTTCTGGTGTTGTTAAACAGTACATTTCATTTTGTTTCTTGAAGACCTTTTCTAAATTAAAAAAATACGCAGTGGGAGCATCCATGTCATGTATAGACATAAACCGCGACCTTATTAGGGCCCCTTTAGCCCGAACCTGCAATAAAGTTTCAAGATCTTGTTTCTTTTCAGATAACTTTCCATCTAATGATAGATCTGAATGTTGAATCATTCCAGATGTAATCTGAAAGATCTCTTGCTCAATTTCAGCTATTTGTTGTTTAATTTTTCTAGTAGACAAGAAAGTAAATTGCTGACAAAAAACTTTTATTTGGGTCTTTCCAATCTCCCACCACTGTTTCAAACTTTCAAAATCATCCTTTTGGGAAACCCATTCACTCCAAAACAATTCAAATTTATCAACAAAATCTTTGTCTTTTAACAATGCAACATTAAACTTCCAGTAAGGACTTTTACATTTTTGATTTGTCAAGGCAATATTCACTGTAATAAAATGATGATCCGATACACAGCATGGAAAAATTTTACACTCCATTACTCTATTATTTTCTTTACGTTTAATATAGATCCGGTCAAGTCTAGCTGCACTAATCCTCCCTTGTGAAACTCTTGTCCATGTGTATTGTTTTACAGTATTATTCTTTTCTCTCCACACATCTATAAAATCATTTTGAACAATAATACTTTTTAAGAAAGAAGCTGATACAGAATCTGGTTCTTCATTATTTCTGTCTAAAAGAAAATTGAGAGTACAGTTCCAATCACCACCGACAACTATACATTCATCCAGGGTAAAACTTTTTAAAATATCTCCCAACTTTCTAAATAACAACGTTCTATCTGTGCCTCTATTTGGAGCATAAATATTTATGAAAACAAATACTTGATTATGAATTTCAACTTTCACAATCAAAAGACGCCCTTTCTCCAATTCTGTTTTTGATAAAATATGAACATCAAGATTAGCTGAAAAAAAGATAGCTACTCCAGCACTGATATTTGTGCCATGACTCAAACAACTTTTCCCTTCCCACCACAAATTCAGCTCAGATTCATTATTGGGATCACTATGCGTTTCTTGTAAGAATATTACATTATTGTCTTTAAGCCTAAGAAATTCAGACAATAAAGCTCTTTTTCCACTATCCCTCAACCCATTAACATTTAAAGATCCCACTCTTAATAACTGCATTGTAGGGGAGAGAAAAGGGAAACAGAAAAAGAAATAGCAGAAAAACAAAAAAGTAGAAATAAATCCCACAGCCATGTGATTTTATTTTTTTCGTTTTGACAATTTTGCCTGATCACTTTGAGCTTTACGTGCAGCCGTCATAAATTTTTTCAGCCTAAATCTTTTTTGTTTCGAAATCACATCGTACCCAACAGTCTTCTGAGCAATCATTACCGATTTAACGAATTTATTACCGTCAGCGAAGTATTTAAAAACATCAACTTTTTTCCCTTTAGTTTGATCCAGAAAATCATTCAATTCTTCCACAGAATAAACGTCATTCGTTGACTGACTGTAATCAAACTCAGACACCTCCGAGCCGCTATCGCCTTCCTCCATCTGCGCCTCATCGCTGTCTTCCTCAGCTGTCACGGCAAACTGCACACCACCAGCACACTCATCCTCTACACCAGTACTAGCCTCCCTATCCTTTACAGAATCAACTACCTCTATCGGAACATTTGGGCCTCCTTTGTTTTCACCATCTTGTTTAGAAACATTAAAAGCACTCACCTCTGATTTTGAACTGTGTTCTGAAGCGTTTTGTTCAGTTGAGGATTTAGCCTGGTTTGTTTCGCTGGGTCGAGGAACTCCACAGGTAGAAACAGTTGCCTCTATATCCTCCACTAGAATTTCCTGCCTCTTTTGTTTTTTTGATGGAATCATCGTTTCTTTTACGATTTTAAGTCTCTTTTCCTTATCATGTTTTTCAATAATCTCAGAGCGATCTACGTGTTCCTCAATGTTTCCGTCCTTCGCTTCATTCTCCGTCTGTTTTTTATGCGGGCAAGTAAATCTCTTATGCCCCAAATCTCCGCAATCAAAACAACGCATACTCTCCGTTGTTGCGAATATCATATACGAGCTATCTCCATGTTGTATGCGAAAAGAGATTTCCAAAGTCTTAGAAGGTGCATTTAAAAACATGAAAACATGTCTTCGAAAAGACAACACATGTTTCAAAGCAGCATTTTTACATCCAAGTGGCACTACTTTGATGAAACTAGCAAATTTACCAAATCGACTAAGTTCTTTGGTAATCTCTTCATCGGATATGAAAGGAGGCACGTTCGAAATCGTAACTTTAGTAGCCGGTGCGCGCAACGGCGTTACCTGCACCAAAGTGTCGGACACAACAATTCCATTTTCCACAAGCCTGTTCACTAGATTTTCCTCTTTCAGGAAAACCACGACGGCCTTGTTCATTCTAGAGGCCGAGACAATTTTTCCATGTCCTACAATTTCTCCTATTGCTAGTAGAACATCTTCTACCGTAAACACTTGATCCGAAGCAATTTTACATCCGTTCTTGATTGAGAAACCAGGCGTTCCCTCACCCGAGGGAGACGCCATAGTTTTCTAAATCAACAAACGAATTTTTTTTTTTTTTTTTTCAAAAGGTATAAAAAGTGAAAATGAAAAAGAGAAAAGAAAAAAAAACACCCACCATAAAAAAAATAACAAAAATACGGAAAAAAACTGAAACGAATTCAAGCGCACCGCTCTCACACCCCACGCCACTCCACACCCTCGCTTCCCAGCATGCAACACACACGAGAGAGAGAGAGAGAGAGAGAGAGAGAGAGAGAGAGCACGGAATCTCAGTACAACAAACCACAGACAGGTCTCCAAATCTCCAGAGAACACATTTTGTTAGGAACACAAAGGACAAAAAAGAAAAAAGAAAGAAAGAAAGAAACTGACCTAAAGAGCCAATGAGCTTCTCAGGCAGCAAACTGGATTAGAGAAAACCAGTGCATGTCGGCATCATTAACGGATATTTCTGTGTTTACAGAAATAAATATGGCTCCTTATGTTTCCTTCAGTAATGGCCAGGTAAAATACACTGGCTTTCATTCCATTTCAACAGCAATGCATCATACACAGAAACTGAAGCAATAAGACATAACCCAGGCTCAGAACCATGACTGTAGGACTCCATTAGAGCCCATAATGGGCGGAAACATAGCTTTGGCCTATCATGAGAGAGGTAAATACTACAAGGTCTAATGATTATGAATGATTTGGTGTGGGGTACAGTAGGATGCAAGTATACTATAAAATAGAGGTGAGCTGAAAAAAAAGGAAAGAAAAACGACACACCCATCACTATAGACAGACCAAAGTCTGTTCAATGACTGTTTGGTGCAAGCACCAAAAAAAGGATATATAACGATATATTGACAATAACAGTGATACGTTAACGCTGTTTGATACCCGTTATAAAACGAGAAAAGTAGTAGTAGTAGTTTTTTGGATTCCGTAAAAAAGTCTGCATGAATAGTAAATTAACAGCACATCCTTTCTGTGAGCTTCTGTATCGATGTGTTCTGCTTTCCTACAGTCAATTTGAGTGTGAGTTACTGGCCAAAAAGAGACAACAAAAAAAAAAAGTTAAAGATGACTATGTCAGTCTGATAGCATTTTTTATTATTTATGAAATATTAAAATTTTCTATAGATATCATAATAATATCATTAGTGTGAATTCTTTTGACCATGATAATTGCATAGCGAAAATCTGATATGGTAAGTGACAGTCCCAGCGCTGACTGAAATCAGCAGTTCCAATCTGATTAGTTGGCTTTATTCCAAGTTCCGATAAGTAAGTCAGTCCGGTTGGAAAGTCATGTTAATCAGTGTGATATAAATATGCTTTTGAGGAAAAACTAAATCACTAGGTCATTGGTGGTCTACATTGGTAATCTATTTCAGATAATCCGACCCCGAAACAGCAGGTAAAAACTGTGTTTGTCAAAAGTCAAAAAGTGTGCTTGTCCATAATAAGCTGCAATGACTTGCAACTAAAAGTCAAGCTAGACAAATCTAGTTTCATATCTGTAGAATTACAAGTGTAATTTTGAGACAATGAAGAGTAAGGTTGGGAATAAATATATAAACTGTGGGAAGTTTAAACATCCGAAGTGAGCACACAGAAAGCCATGTCTCAAACAGTGTGAATACTCTTCTCTCTACTCTCACCGATGTAATTTTCAGTTAGAACACACATTTCACACAGCAGGATTTTGAATCGCAGACAGGTCCAGATATTTAGCATGCCAAATATCTCACGGGTGTCGGCACCGTATCATCGATTCTCTCAGATTGCGTCTTTGATAATGTACACTGCGTGATTGTCACTCGCGTGAACAAGCACCGATTTGCCTCCGATTTCTGGTTATGTCTGCGATTTTGCAAAATCTGCCGGTGAGTGAAAATTGGGGCTAAAATTGTGCAGCGTGAACATAGCATTAAGTGAATGTAAACTAAACAGTTAGGAAAGAAAACGTATGTGTACAGTATCAGTATATTGGATCCGTGCATTATTCTTAAAGTGACAGCATCCTAATAATCCTGCTGTTGTTTGTGAATTGTAATAACTTTTATGGTCGGTAAACATTAGGGCTGGGTAAAAAATATCGATTTCTCGATATTAATCGATTCTCATTTTTACGAACCGATATCGATTCTTAAATCTCAAGAATCGATTAGTCATCCTGTTTTCATTTGATGATCGCGTAGAACATTGTATCGTGCATCCCATACAATAAATCGAAATAATCTTTGTGCTTTGTGACTATTATTATGAAATAAAGTCTCAAATTTCGAATTACGTCCATTTTCTTAAGAAAATCAAAAACATAAATACCGTTTTGGCGCTGTGGCGTGAGATCGCTCTGGCTCAGCTCAAGAGAAGCAGCAGCACGGAGCGCACATGATCTCATTCTCCTCTTCCGCCTTAATAATACCAGTTACTCCGCCTTAATAATACCAGTTACAGCGCCAAATAAACATCAATGAGCATCTGAAAGTGTGTTAAAAGATAGAGTACAACTTCGAAATCCGTATCATGTAACGTGGTATCGCTCAATCATCCGTGGAAAGACGTCAGTTAAACAGCAAGTAAACAATGGCATGTAATGCAACCTCAGAAAAAACATTAAACTTAGTAACTTAGTCAGTTAGTCAGCTAGAAAAAATAACTCTATAGAGGAGAATTTTGCTAAATATATGCACCATATTACATATTCATAATTTTTAATGTTCTTCAATATTTAATGCATGTTTGAATAAATCAGGCAAGTTTTTATGACAGCCACCATTTAAATGTTTATATTTCATATCACTTTCTTATTATAAAAATAAATAAGTGTAATTTAAGTGTTTGTATAGCTTCAAATCAGTTCATTTTTACCTTCAAAATTATAGTAGGCTAATGAAGCCTACTAGGCTACAACTGACTCCCATAGTTTACAGCATTAGTTAAGAGATTTGTTTTCCTTGAAAAAATTTGCCATGTATTGTACCTGATATCCAAAATAATCAATATTGAATCGAATCGAAATCGAATCGAATTGCAAGCTTGTGAATCGAAATCGAATCGAATTGTGAAATTTGTGTCAATACCCAGCCCTAGTAAACATGTGGCAAAAAGATTGTTTTAGGCCCTGTATATACAGTACATTCACAACTTTAGTCTTCTTTATCTCAAAAATGAAGTAAACGCTATAGTGTCATCAAAGCTGTTAGAAGAAAATTTGGTTCATCAAAGTTAAATGACCGAGATTGTACCTAAAAGCAGAGCAGCCCCAAGCACCGTGCTTGTCTGTGAGGATGTTTACAATCTTCTGTATGAGCTGGGTGGACGTGACGTGATCCCGGTACTTGGCGGCCCTGATCAGGTGATCGCACATCTTCTCCTCATCACGTTTCTCAGCGGCATACTGAGCACATTGAGACTGCAGACAGAAGAAAACAGCCCTTGTGAGACATCACGCTCTTATATGCATTCGTTCTTTTTATCAATGAACATATTAAACCTTTAATTCAAATGATCTATCCTTCTTTAAAAGCTACTATACATAACATGTACAGTATAATACCTATCACATACAAACATACAAAAGTTACTTGGAGGCACAAGTGTACTCCTGTGCCACATTTACCTGAGAAGAATACTGTCCAACTGACCGGATGTAGAAAACAAAGCGGTCTACATCATTAGAGTGCGTGAACGCGTGCGCGCGCGTGTGTGTGTGTGTGTGTGTGTGTGTGTGTGTGTGTGTGTGTGTGTGTGTGTGGTAACTCCATACACACAGGAAACAAATGGAACTCTGGGTCATTTCCAGCCCGTTGTCACAGTGATTAATAACACTGGACATATATTTGCTAATGCCTTTGGGCTACGCTAAAAAATGTAGAAACTACCCATAATACACGAGGAGACATTTTTCTTTGTCAGAATTTGTTATCAGAAAACCCTTTGAACTCAAATGAAATCCTTAAAGCACCTCACACTGTAAATATCACGTTGATAAAACTTAAATTCTGTTTTATCTCTTCCTACCAAAGTAGAAGAGTAAATGAATAAGCCGTCCTTTGTGAAAACCAATGTCCATATCAGAATCAATAAATCACAAGATCAGCAACAAAGCTGGTGAGATGCTGGTACAAATTCAACCCAGAATAAACTAAAAGAGCTTCAATTTTTCCTCCGTGCCTCTTATCTGATTCTGATGCAACATCTAGCAAACAGCAATCAAGCGGAAAGGTTACAGCACCCACTAGAGCTTGTTTTAATGTAATTCCCTTTGCTTCATCCATTGCGTGTTATGGCCCTAAATTAAATTAGCCTTGGACAGCACCCATCTCAGACAACAAATACAGTAAAGGCAGCGGTCTGGTGGTGTGGCACCGGCGGCAGAAGCAGAAGCCTGCCTCGGCAAAGTTAGCGGTAAACGCTCCAAAGTGCCTTCTAATGGGCCCTCCTCTCCAATTTGAGCATCGACTCTTCATGTATGACAGAAAATCCATAGAGATAAATCACATTAGGGAGGCTTCCCTTTCCTAATTATCAATCTGTGTCTCATTTCGCTGTTCTTAACTCTGCAGTGACCTTAAAGCCATGAGAAGAGGATGGCGGCATAAAAGAGAGATAAAAGGTAAAGGGTGAATGTTTAAATGTGAACCTATTTGGATGTCTGGCGTAACAAAAGAGCGTGAATAAAAGAACGGAAAGAAAGACAGCGATTTGTCTCTGCTCAGCGTAGAAGGTCACGTCTGGGTAAGAAATGGAGAATTCTAGATGGGTAACATTCGTTTTGATGAAAGAATGGAGTAAAAAATAAGAATAAGAGTGCACAATAAAACGTGTTTTGAACACAATTATAAGTGCACAGAGATTATCAATGACTATTATGCAACTGAGAACTTTTTTAAATATTATAATTGTAATATTATATTATAATATTATTTTTATGAGACATTCTTAAATTTAATCTCTGAAGCACGTGCGTAACTTGTAGTATCAATCGAAATGTTGATCTAAATGTGCTTTCTGAGCCTTATCAGAATAGTTTCAGAGACAAAAAGAGCAATCATCCTTATTTTTTCAGTGTTCCCTTCAACTAGTGATTAACACATTATTAATTAGCTGTCATGAGTTCAAACACTTTGGCATAAACAGGCACTTTATCAACTAGTGTCAACGGCACCAAATCCCTGAGCTCCATAATGGGCTTTGTAATTTTCATGAACTTCCTGACAAATGGTTTCCTTGCAGCTGAAATTACAGGCTGAATTATAGGAAACATTCAGGTGAAATACATAGCGGTGACATTATCATCACGTTTGGGGCTGTAATTCTGTAGTGACATCATAAGACTTTGGAAACCCTACAAGGTGAACTTAATTCAAAGGGTCTTGCACATGTTTGGCACTCCACTGAAGGAGGAACCACAATCTTCAGTCACAGTGCAGTTGAAGTACATAGCGGCAGAAACAAAACCATGAAAGTAATGCGTTTATGACTTCAGACAGAGTAATAATCCACATCTCCAAATGTTCTGTGTTCTGGGGAACTGAATCGGACAGGGTCAGCACTCATTTCCTTCAATGGACTACACTCACGACATACCCATTAGAGCCATATTATTACAAAGAAAAAAACGATACCGTCTACAATAGTCACAAACTATTTAGTCAGAATTACAATAAAGGTCAAAATAAAATGCATACATGACTTTTTGGAGTGTAACAAAAGTAAGCCACTGATTATATTATAAAATCATATATAATATTATAAAATACTTAAATGTATTTATTCCAAATACATTAAAAAATGTATGATTAAATTTAACATGATTATGTTTAACATGTTTTTTTTTTTTTTGATCCGTGTGATTTTTTATAATATTTTTTAAATTATTAAATAAATCCTGGTCATGACATTTAACAAAAATAGTCATTTAAGTTTACTTGTATGTTAAATTTGAAATTATAATCGTGGGTATAAGGAAGTTCAACTTTTACAAATAGGGTATTGCCCCTCATGTCTTCTGAGAAAAGCTAATTGGTTTCTGAAATCTTCTGAATGTGTGTGATGCTGCATCTATGGCAATGAGGGACGGTATAAAGTCCAGGCCTATTGTGGTATAGTCCAGTGGAACAAAAATCACTCTTAAATAATCTCTTCTATTCAGAATTTATAGCTAACCAAAGCACAATTAAATAATGACGACTTTCCTATTTGCCAATGTAAGCAGATCCCAGCATTTCTCTGTAACAACATAAACAATCATGGACGGCAGACTTACCCTCTTCTCCCTAAACAGGGTAGCAAGGTTAAACAAAATAATCATCATCTGCCAGGGACCAGAACTCATTATGTTCCATCAGCCCCCGTGTGTGTGAATTAGTTAGTGTGACACAACATGGCCAGGCGTGCATGTAAGTCCACACATTACATTCACTGTGAAGGGTTTGCGGTGTTCTTCGAGAGCGAGTCTAAGCAGTGAAAACAGTGGGGATCTTGTTAAACTGCTTGATTTGCACTCTGTTGACAGTGAAGTACACAGCACCGTGGCTATCATCTTTCTCTCCTCGCCAGTCCCTCCCTCAGGGTTTCATTTACACCAGGAAACTGTCCTACTGATGCCTCTGTCCTTGCAGCATCTGAGGGAATGCAAATACAGTGCGGAGGATATGCACGCATCGTTCAGAGAAACAAAATGAAAAATGAAGAAAAACAAGTGCGTACACCATGTCATTCGGCCAATCAAATCCGAGATTTTCATTGCACTTGATCTTTTGACCCACTTTCTTTCAGAATTTAAAGTCACCACATAAAAATTGTAGCCAGGGGAATTCAGACAAAAGCAAGCCAGGAAAGCAAAAAGTGACAACCAAGAAAAATGAAGGCTTAAAAGTACAATAGCGAACAAAAGTCACAGAATGACAAAGGCTGACAGGCACTTCAATTCCGGAGCGATACTGCTGTCAGCCAACGCCTCTCTGTATTGATTTCTCTCCATCCCTTGTTCCCTCGGCAATAGATGGAGCAGGAATCTAGTGTGAAGCAACTATAGAGAGAGAGAGAACAAATGTTGCCACCACCCCCTCCTTTTCCAGAGTCAGGGTGACCATCAAGGTTAACACAGGTGCAACAACTTATCAAAGTATCTCTGGCTTCTCTCTTCCCCTTTTCTCCTTCTTTCATTTCGTGCTTTTAATGGACTAGTCACAATGCGTAGATGGCAGATTCTTCATCTTTCCTCCCACCCCCACTCTAAAAAATAGCATTTCTTTGGTTCCATTACTCTACACGGGCCACGGGCAGCTGACTCCTGCAACTTCAAGGTCACGTCGTGTGAGAAATTGTAGGAATTAACTGTCCTTTTGCGGTGAAAAATAGTCAAATGAAGGAGATGTGCGGCGAGTGAAAAATGAACATGTCTGCTGGCAGTCGGGGAGGAGCAGGTGTGGATGAATGTGAATACAGGATAATGTTTTTACTTCTGGTAAATAAAGGAAATGTATAAAGGAACAACAGACTATAAAACGGAGTGCCACTGTTGGGAAGGTGATAACAGGTCTGGAATTATAAGCATGAAAAAATAAATATACATTAATATTATTAGTAAGATTTGGGATTTTGCTCATACAATAATAATGCGTTTAAAGAAAGTCAACAAATAAATTATTGTGCTCATACTAGTAAAACCTATGATGTTGACTGTGTTAAATAATGTTCTTGGTGTTTCCTTTCTGTGACAGGGTGACCCAGAAAGAAGCTATGAGGGTTTACGTTGAATTAAATACCAGATGCAGCTTCTTGTGTAACCAAAACACCAATAAAATCCAGGAGAAAATACTTTTATAATTCATAGTACGGGACTTTTAATTATAAACAAGCCTGAAATACACAGTAACTCTTATTTTGAAATGTCTTTACTACTTCCAGTTGCTAATTCAAACAGATGAGGGAGATAGAATACGCACCCTTATGACCATCTGCAACATTATTATGCAACATTACAAAATATACTCCGTGTAAATATTGTCACAATTCATTAACAGTAGATCATAAGCAATCACTTGGAATAAGTGTGCAGTATTCATTGATTGTGAACTGCTCAAAAACTGTGAGCCTGTAGAAGTGAAACAACACAGTGTTTTTAATTTGAACTTGCAGTGCTCACATTTATTTAAATCAAAGTCATCTGAATTTTAATAATCACATTAGGCCGTATTATGATTCCTTTTTTCGTCCACAAATTTAAAACCTCTTAAAATGAGAATTAAGACTTTTGTTGTTCCAGTTAAGATATTTAAGACTGTTTAGGACCTTAAATTTGATCAAATTGAACTTAAGCATCACAATAATGCAATGTTGCAATGTCAGCAAATATTGATTAATCGATCAATCAAACTGCATATCAATTAATTAATTCGATTAGAAATTATGTGCGTCTAAGCCCTCAGTGTTCTTGGTGTGAGAGTGTAGTGAGAACTACTGGAACCAGAAGGGCTCAATTCATGAGAGTGTCATACACGACATACAGTATAATGACCTGCTGCACTGCTATCACCTGGGGAATTAATTAAAGAAAACAGGAAAGAAAAAGGGAAAGAGAAAAAGTATGTACGTTGTGTGTATTCCACAAAGCCGTTATTTGAGGTAAAGACAGCATTTACGGAGAAGCTAAAGGATAGCTGCTGTCTTATCAAAGGGCACAAGTGTAAGCTTATTGAAGCTCTAAGTACACATCATTTAGATTTGCTTTTGTTTGGCTAGTACAGATAACTGTCAGAGGCTGGAGGATTAGTGAACATGCACACTGGAATAATACGAGGTCATGAGTCTCATTTCGAGGTTGATGTCATTAACTCCTGTTCTCCTCTTACAGGAACACAGACACTAAGCGCTAATGAAGTGACCCATCACCTCTTTTCACACACACTTCAGTCGGGAGTCAACTCAATTACACTACATCACTTCAAGATCAAGTCAAAGCTAACAAAAAAAAACAAAAAAAGAGCAAGAGAGTGAAAGAGAAAACAATGACCTCGTTCTATCACATCTGAAAGATCTGGCCTTGTGGCCCAATATCCTCCACATTTCATTCCTAATAAAGAAAGACAGTCATTAAAAAAGGAAGTCACTCTCTCTCTCTAAATCTGTCCTTTCTTTTCTCCCTCGCAGGTATCGGTCGCCATCGTACAGTTGTTACCGGAAAAATCTTTTCCGTATTAGAGATCCTATTAGAAAGAGAACACTAAAAGATAATTGGATTTCCAGCGGTTATCTTTGTGTCCGTCAGGACCCTGCTGTCCCTGTAATCTCACTCTCAAGGGGTAAAGATAACTCAATCCCAGAGAGGATGGATGAGTGTGTGTGTGTGTGTGTGTGTGTGTGTGAGACACAGAGACATGAGGGGAGCGGGGGAGTGTATAAAGGCATATGTTATCCATCTAAGTAATAAAAATGTGTCTAAATCACTGGTATCCACCATCATTTCTTCTGGTGGATTTGAACCCTGACAGAGAACAAACATAAATTTATTTTCATTTCCTAAATAATTCAAAGGCTACAGAATGCACTGGAACAAAGGCCGTCTTCAATGCTGCCACCTTTCTCCTCAAACCCATTCCTCAAGTCAACAATACACTATACGTAGAAGTCCATGCTTCACATACAAGCATGCTATCATTGAGTAATGTTCAATAAAATGTACTGTTTTCAGACCTGTAGTTAGTTTGCTTTGTCCTGAAACAGATATTAAACTGTCCTAATATTGGATTTTCTCCTTGGTTCAGTTTACGTGAACCATAGATTCCTTCTCAAATGATCCATGTATGTTTATCATAGGGATATTGGTCATTTTTGGTCTCTGGAATGAATTGAAATGGAACGTTGCATTTTCAGTTGAATTTGGGGAAAACACTTGAAACATTAGTTGTGTTGAGCTATTTCAATTACTTTTGTTTGATTTGTTCATTGCAAACAGCTGAAGGTCTTTAATTTTACCAATAAACCTGATTTGCAATGGGGGTTGAATCATTTTAATTGCAACTGTACATGATTACATTATAACATTAGGTATACGACAAAGGGAAGGAATTTTGACTGAGGTCACTAATATAACAATGGTCAATCTGAGTAGTTTGTGATAGTCGGTCAGTCCTTCCATGCAAGGTGTTTTTTATCTTGCTTTTGTTTTTACAGATGCTGTGCTATCATTACCTGAATTTTTATTTTACTCATAAAGTTGTAAATCATGAAAGAAGGTGCACAAGGCAGTAAATCTTAACATAAATTAGCAAAAAAATTTGGTTATTAGTATTCAACAAATGAAGTTTAAAATAAACGAGAAGCGATGTGGAAAAAAAATAATACACCATAATTGAAGACATTTCTACCGGGCAGGATTAGATTTCTCAAAGGACCCCTGAGTTAGCCAAAAAAAACAACAACAAAAAAACCAAAAAAAAACAGCATGTAATTTCTTTGTAATTTTTACCAAGTTTGATTGAGAAAAACAGATGTGAAACACAAATTTCCTTAAATCCCTCAAGGAATTAACAAGCCCTGTTCGAATATTGCTGAAGTGACATAACTGTTGATCAACTAACAGGTAGCCCAAATTATCCTCATTCTGAATGTAGTCAAGGCTACAGCATTAGACACAGGAATTCATGAATGAAACAATGTTAAGAAACAAAAAACAAAACTTTCCAACCATTCTGGTTCTCATATGTCTCATATTTCATGTTGTTCCCTTAAACATCCAAATCCTGTGTAAACTACTCTTCAGGATGGAGAGGCAGTGCGATTCCCCCAGGAGTATCTTTCACTGGCCTGTTATTTTTATTGTGGCCGTGCAAAAATGAAACCAGTGGCGCAGGGAAGATGGCAAGAGCCGGAATGGAGGAAAATCAATACAGCAATATCAGTGCTGCACTTATCAGAGGCTTACTGCTTTTCAGGGGTCACAGAGGAGCAACTATATCTAAGTGAAGGGTTTCAATACTGAGATAGATTCTTGAGAAATCTGTGCTATGTACAGACTGAGAAGACATGCAGTAAGAAAAAAAAGAATAAATAATCAAACTTTGACAACTTTCTCCAAATGTATCCACTTTTCAGAGAAATTTTGATATACAATTTAGGATTTTTCTAAAGACACATTTGCCCTACCATTGTTTTTGGGGGGGCGGCCATGGTGACTGTAAATGTAGCCAACGTTCTCCTTTAGAAAATTCCCAGTTATCTGCCTGCCTGTCCAACAACAATTTCTCTTATTAAAGCAGAGTTTGGGTCAATGGAGCTCCACAGTGTATGGTTTTCGTCATGGAACGCTTCTGACTTTAGACTATGACTGACAAAATATGGCATAATTGCACCTGACAGTGCTGGCCAAGTCATGTGAAACAGTCTGATTGAATAACCCTGCTCCACAGAGAACAACATTATGGGAGATTTCAGATGGAGAATTAAATAATACCATGGCCTTTTATTCATGTAATGTTGAGGGAATATTTACACCTCGTTTTAAAAATGAATAGGTTTAGCTGAAGAGTGTAACATCTCAATGTATTTTTATCTTTTTTTTTTAATTAGCATCCAACTAATGTGCCTGACATTGATCATTTGTGCATTTTCCCCCCACATTTGGCAGAATATACAGTAGTATTTCTGAGAATAATACATTCTCCACTGCGCGGTGAGTGAGGCTGGAAAAGCAGAAAGAATCGGACCAGAGGGGCCAATTAGAGCAAAAAAGGAAAGCCAAGCATGTCCCCAGAGTGCGGCCGTCTTCCACTGAGCGTCTGGGAGAATTTGGCCAATCCTGGGAATTTGGGGCAGCGGGAATGATAAGAAAGGGTGTTCCGAGGTTCCCTCTAATTGTCACTGTGAGGTAAGGAAGCTTGTTTAAGCAGGGTATATTCAACCAATACTGCCAGCTCTCAGCTGTTGTACAAGGCACATGCCTGCAGGCACTTTGTAGTGTTGAGTGTTACTGCTGTAATGGCTGTGTCATTAAATCTGTTGTCATTTGTGAGATGCCAGCCCATATGAACACATGGATACCAGCAGCACAAATAATCTACAAACATTGATAAGATTTTTTTTTTTGACCCAATCAAATCAGCATATTAGAATGATTTCTGAAGGATCATGTGACACTGGACACTGAAGACAAGAGGGATGGCTGTTGAAATTTCAGCTTTGCCATCACAGGAATAAATTACATTTAACCCTCTTGGGGTGGTGCTCTTCGGTCACTTTTGACCGAAAAATTTTACGTTTTGTTTTTTGTAGAATTTTTTACTTCTTCAGAATAGTATCAAACTTGGTAAAGGTTTTGGCACTTGCTATGTGCACACACACACACACACACACACACAAAAAAAAAAAAAAAAAAATCATGGTTATGATTCGAAAAGGTTAAATGGTCCTGAAAAAAGAGTCACACTTGTGCTCCTCATGGTCAATAACGTCCGCATTGGAAATTAATGGGAGACAAATTTCGGCCAAATAAAATCTTACTGAAAGCTAATTTTTTTAGATTCAATCTCAAATATGGAACACAACTTGTTTAGATTAATGGCTTTGATTTTTTTTGTGCAGTTTTAGAGTAAAACATGTTTTTGAAAATATGCATTTCATAAAAAATTGAAAATGGTATTTTTTGTGCATTTTTCATAACAATAAACGTACAAAACTCTGTAACTTTTTTTAAGTTCACCTTTTTTTTTACCATTTTCATTTCAGCAATAATCTGTCAAGTGTCGTCTTTGAAAAGAGATCAAACATAAGTCGGTGGTCTAAAACATTCAAGATTTACTTGGAAATTTCAGTTTAAGTTGGAAATTTAATTTTCAGGTCTATGCTAAGTAAATAAATGGATTATAAATACAGCGTAAATATAATTTAGTACTATAAAATCCCATGAAAAATATTAAATAAAAAACATTATCGAACTAAAATATAGTACATTAATTTCATTGTAATAAAAAAGAAAAAATTCGGTCATTTTTGACCGACATGCGAAGAGCACCACAGGTTTTGTGGTATTATTAAAATAGAAAACTGTTATTTGAAATTGTAATATTTTTACTATATTTGCCTGGGTAAATAATTAGTCTTAAATGTGTGGTTGATTATGATTTCACTTTTCTAACTTTAGTTAGTGTGTAATGTTGCAGTTTGAGCATAAACAACATCTGCAAAGTTACAACGCTCAAAGCTCAAAGCAAAGGGAGATATTTGCTTTTAAATAAATCGTTTTTAAGGACTACAACAAACGGCTGGTAAGAACTACACAAGCTTCCTCCCGGGTTAGTGACATCACTAACCCTAAAATTACATAAACCCCGGCCCCGGGAACACGCAGTCCATGTTGAGAAGAGGAAGAGCTGTTGTAGTCACTCTGTGTGCATCTCACAACAGTTCCTATACAAGCGATTTATAGATTATCCTGACAGAACATGCTAATTGACGATAGTTAACTCCACATCAGCAACATAAATTCATCAACTAACCATTCAGAGATGTCCTGTTGCATTCTACATGTTGTCACGTCTTCTTAGTCTCTCTATCTTTGTCCAACTCCGGTTTAAACATAAAAGGCAGAACAGTTTCTGACATTTTAGCGTGTGTCTGCGTGAGGTAAACAGAGCTGCAAACATACACACTCTTGAAGCTCCGCCCACTGTGTCGGGTGCAGCAGCTCATTTGCATTTAAAGGGCCAGGCATAAAACGGTGCGTTTTTGCTAACCCTCAAAAAGTGACAACTTTAACATGCTATATAAAAATATCTGTGGGGTATTTTGAGCTAAAACTTCACATACACACTCTGGGGACATCAGAGATTTATTTTACATCTTGTGAAAAGGGCATTATACCACCCCTTTAATAATGTATTATACAATAAAAAATAAAAAAAGCAAGCAATCAGAACATCAAATAAGGATTTTTCTTGAAATTAACATTCCAAAATTTTCCGGTTCTCGCCTCATTTCGAGTTGGACACAAACTGTGGTTTATTGAGTGGGTCATTTAAAAGATTCAGTGATTAAATCAGACTGAGTCAGTCCATGATTGAAACTATGATCAATTTAGTCTGATTTACAATGATTTGCCCATTGGCTCAACTGATTCATTAGAAAGTATTGATGAAATTACGCAGTTTGTTCGCAACTGTACTGTATGGGGTTTTTTTTTTTTTTTTTTTTGCTTATTCAGTGAGGACAATGTAATAAAGTTGTATTGGTCGAAGATTCGGCAGATTTAGCAGTGGGACAATGCCTCTTTTGAATAACAAGGAACTTTTGAACCTCTTTTGCAAGAAACACTAAATTGTTTTGTGCTATCTAGTGCAGTGTTTCTCAACTGTTGGGTCACAAGACCGCTTTGAGCGTGTCACGGAGTGTGCAGTCAAAGAAACAACAACATCCTATTTTTTTCTTAATCGAGACATTTATTTTGAAAGACATCCATGATGTTGTCAGGCTAATATGTCAGTCAGTGTAATTTTTCTAACGTTATTTATATGATGCTTATTCCATTCATCAGGATCAGTGTCCATATTATGTTCCATTAACAGTTCATGTTAGTATTGTGTATTTACCATGGTAAATGTTGTTTAACCCAAAATACCACTTAATTTTGTATGACTGTGGTGGCTCATACCAATTAACTAACTTTAATGTATTAACAAAAACTAATTTGGGACTGCTATTTAATAGCTTTACCTTATACTGTTTATTCATCATTCAGTATTAGTCATATTCTTACAATTTATGCGTATGTTAAGTAAAGTGGAACAGTTTGGTTTTAAAAGCAAAATTTAATATAATTTTATAATTGTATACAGTATATATTTGAATTAGGTCAAATAAAAACAAAATGGGTCACAGCCTAATGACCATGGGAAAATGTGGGTCCCACGGTCAAACCAGTTGAGAACCACTGATCTAGTTCTCACAACTAGGAAAAAAATCAACTCCTGTTCCTGCAGTGGCGAATAATGTGATTCTGATTCTTTGAGCTGATGATGACAACTGGAGGATCACGTGTGGGAGTCCGAACTCTTTTGTTTTCTAAAAACAGTGAGAAGCTGCCAAAATAAGTGTATAGGCCAATCACATACAAAACATGACCCTAACAAAGCAGACTACTGCAGAACCTCTCACAGACATGATACATGATCGCTTTCCCCGATTTTACATGTTTACTTTTAATACTGTACTTCAAATGTTTTCCTATTATAGTCTCAGTTCAGAGACGCTGCCTTGAACCTTTCTGAAAGCATAACGTTTTACAACTGGAGGGTGGGAGATGTTGAACAGAGCAGAACCCACTCCGCCTTTACACTGTCACATCCTGCCCCAGTGCCAGACAGAACTAGAGGGAGGGATGGGAAACGAAAGGAAGATAGAAATGAAGGTGCTGTATTCCTGTCACTGGTGGAATTCTCCCACCAAGGGAGCACAACAGGCAGAACATGAGTCCGAGGGGAATCGTGGGGGGGAAAGGAGCAGGTAGACAGAAATGGAGAATGATGGAAGGAATGAGAAAGCGAGACTGCAGTGATAAAAGAGGTGATGTGTGTGCGTGTTTGGCGGGGCAGCGGTGGAGGAATGCCCCATGGCTGTGCTATAAGGAATAAATCAACTGTGCTGCTATGTTTTGGTAAGATACATGCCAAACGCAATCTCTCTAGCCAAAGCTTCAAACCTTCTTGCATATAAGTTGTGTTTGAAAAGAAAACATTTGTTCTCCCTCACGTTGGCAGCTTCTCAGTTCCGACAGACAAAACTTTCTTTTTTTAATATCCTCACAGGGGCTTAACAATTTCATTAAATCTTACAACAGTTTTTTATAATTGTAAATCAACCCTGAAAACAGAATACATCTGCATGAAGTGAAAGTGGCTTGTTTTTACAATACGTCAAGAAAATGTAGTTATTGCTTCACTCAGCTGCAGCAGAAGTCTTCAAGATCCTATGAAATGAATTGACTTGCAATTTTTTTTTTTTTTTTTTTTTTACAAATTAATTTTTTTCCCTGAGTTGATGTATTTCCCGTTGAAACAGTAAATTGGGGCAGGACATATTGAAGGGATTGTCCTTTTTGTACACTATCATTCAAAAGTCTGGAGACAAAGTAAATGTTTAAAGACTTTTACTTTGTTAAAAAAAAAAAACTATTTCAAATAAATGTTGTTCTTTTGAATGTTTCTATTGATCAAAGAATCATGAACTAAATGTATCAAGTTTTCCACAAAATATTATGAAGAACAACTGTTTTCAACATTGATAAAAATAAGAAATGCCTCAAATCGGCATGTTAGAATCATTTCTGGAGGACCATGTGACACTAAAGACTGGAGTAAAAATTGAGCTTTGGCATCACAGGAACAAATTACATTTTAAAATATAGTATTTAAAAAAAAATACATCATTTAAAATTAGGGCTGTCAAACAATTAATCGCGATTAATCGCATCCAAAATAAAAGTTTGTGTTTACATAATATATGTGTGTGTACTGTGTATAACTATTTTTAATACATAAATACCCACACATGCATGTGTATTTAAGAAATATGTGCATGTATATACAGTATATAGACTGAATGTAGCCTATATATAATGTACATTTTATATAAATATAAACATTTTATATATAAATAACATATTTTTCTTAAATATATACGTGTGTGCATTTATATACAAAATAATTATACACAGTACACACACACATATATTATGTAAACACAAACTTTTATTTTGGATGCGATTAATCGTGATTAATCGTTTGACAGCCCTATTTAAAATATAATAATATTTCACAATATTACTGCTTTTAATGTATTTTTGATCAAATAAATTCAGCATTAGTAAGCTAAAGATAAAAGCTTCACAACTGCAACATGAGTCATCCGTATTTTTGGCCCATTTAATAGTGCAGGAAGCATGGTCAATATTTAGTGGTGTCAATAAAGTCATTTCATGTGTGTGTGTGTGTGTGTGTTCACCTCAAACTCAGCGTGTTTGTGGATGTCCTCTGCTCTCTGGCGGCTTAGAATGAACTCGGCCTCATTAGCTACACGCACCAGATGGTCCTTCATGGTGTGGCTCAGCAGTCTGCACATCAAAAACACATTGAACATTAAGAGTTCATACATGACATCACATGATTCTGTCTGAATTATTTTCAATAATTATGCAGTTTGTGTTGGTAGGATAACTGAATCCAAGTTAGCATTTCATACAGATCCGAGTAAACTAAATCGGAAAAACAAATCACAGATGTATTTTTACATTTATTAAAAAATTTACTGATCGTAAGAGATGCAACAGAAATCCTTTACAGACATCACAGATCCAACTATAGTGAAATTATGATACAAATAAGCCAATAACTATTTTCATACTATGGCTGATATTATAAATCTATACTACTTTATAAAAAAAAAATAGTTAATAAATATAATATAAATAATAAATATAAGCTGATAAACAGCCAATATTGGCCGATACAATAAATATTAATAATAATCTCTGCCAATATCGGCGAAAAATCATGTTGTATTGGTATATCGTGCATCCATATTAAAGAATACTGTATATAAATTCCAATGTACAACGAAAGATGTTGGCCTACAAAATAGTAAAAGGATATCTTCCATGCCTCTCTCTGTTAATCTGTGAAATAAATTTTGCTGATTTAATGACACAGTTGTTAGGCCATCAAAGTGTAAATAGTACGCTAAACCCACTTAACTACACCATGTAAAACAAGCAGAAAATCATATTTAGCACGGCAGCTAAAAACCACCCCCACTAAAACAACCAGCGATTGATTTGTAAATGATACGTATCTAACAAGATACGGATGTAGGGGGTGTGGAGAAGGGGCACGTCTCACCCCAGCTCATGTTTCTACATATGTAAGAACAGCCAACCTTGGATAAACACACACAGTTTCTTATCACAGGACATCTGATGATTATAGGGGCTGATGGGAGATCAGATGTATCCTGCTTTTACTGCTACTGTTTGTCAACCCTCATCAAAACCTGAAGCTGTTCTTTCCAACTCAGAGTCTTGTTTGTGAATCAGCTTTGTTTTTCCTAACCACGGTGCCCCGGGTTAGCACAGACAGGGAGGAACCTGATCTTGAAACAGCACATTTACACCCCGGGCAGATTTGTGAACAACACAAGCCATGGCCTAATAAAACATTCCCCCCAGGGACAGAGATGAGTATCTCAGCAGGTCAGGAGGCTTAGGCCTCTGCAAAGTGGAAGAATAACAGGCGGAGGGTGGAGGGCTGAAACTCGAGCCTGGTGTGTCAGCGGCGGGCAGCGGGGGAGCGGACGTGCCAGGGACTCTGCAGTGACCCTCTCCCACCCCTCTCACCCCGACTGCCATCAATAACACAGCCCACTCTCTGTGACTGCCCTTCATTCTATCACCCTTTTGCTTTCTTTCCTTTCTTTATCTGTTTTTACTTACTTTATGATATGACAATCTAGAGAAACAAACAAAAGATTAGATTATCGATTATACAAATGGTAATATCATGGCGTGAGACACACGCTTTCACGCTGCCCAAGTAAATCTCACGCCAAATTAAACAGTTTTAAATTAGACCGGTTGGAGTATGACTTTAAGAGTCGCGAGAGCAATACGAAAGCTGTGTTTTTAAACATTTTTTAATAAATAATGAATCTAGACCACAACAACAACAAAAAACAGCATCACATCATTGAACACCCAAGAACGATGGAACTATCATAGCATACAGTATAATCACTGCACTGCCACAGTATTTGTCAGTGTTGAGCAGTAGCGTCGCTACAAGTAGTGAAGTTACTAGTTTAACTACATTTCTCAATAGCGTGGTGGTAGTGTTCTCAATAGCGTAGTGTCACTGTTTTCTGAATCAGATTGCTTTTCAGCAGCGAAGCTCTTTTGTAAATCAAGTAGTGCAGTAGCGTCCACACAAGCTACATTTTCCCAAGAATTTCTGAAGCTCAAGCTCAAATCGGAAATACAACCTCTAAGGATCACTGATCCTGGATCAGTAAGTGACGCCACCACTATACATGGACCTGAGTTGGCTGTGTAGCCGACAGAAGTACTTCCGTATGATGGTCGTAGACTACTACTTCATGTTTTACGGCAGTTGGCAACTAGCTTTTTGGTGCATTACCACCACCCTCTGCTCCGGACGGTGACATCACGTAATCTTAGGGCTGACACGCAAGACTTGATTGAAAGATGCACAAACTCTCAACACCTGGTTTTGTTATAGTTATTATAGTTATAGTTTTATATAGGTTCTGAAGAAGGACTACAGGAGCCTGATCGAGACGGTACGCAGCAGATCGCCTGAAGCAACGATCGTCGTGTCTGGACCGCTTCCCACGTACCGACAAGGACAGGAAAGGTTCAGTAGATTATTTGCACTAAATGAATGGTTAATGTCATGGTGTAATGAACAGAAACTGCTCTTTGTAAATAATTGGAATCTGTTCTGGGAGCGACCTAGGCTCTACCGTGCTGATGGCCTGCACCCCAGCATAATCGGAGCCGCTGTTCTGTCGGACAACATCTCCAAGACGTTACACACCATATGACTAGTAAGTCAAAGTCCAAATCACAGTATTTGCTGTCCCAACTTAATTGATATCATAAGTAGTGTAGAACATTATATAGAAACTGTGTCTATTCCTCGTTTAGTGAGGCCAAACAATAAATCTAGTGTAGGATCTAGGAAAAATCTTATTGTAATTAAACCAGAAAATCTCAATATCAGTGAACAAAAACAATTTCTAAAGCTAGGTCTTCTAAACATTAGATCGTTCACACCTAAGGCGGTTATTGTAAATGAAATGGTCACAGATAATAGTTTCAATGTACTTAGTCGTACTGAAACCTGGCTTAAACCAAATGATTATTTCGGTCTAAATGAGTCTACTCCACCAGGATACTGTTATAAGCATGAGCCCCGTCTGATCGGTCGTGGCGGCGGTGCTCTCCACTGGTTACCTATTAAGTTCCGTATCAATTACAAAGTATTACTACTGACCTATAAAGCCCTAAATGGTCTAGCTCCTGTGTTTTTAATGGACCTTCTATCGCCCTACAATCTATCGCGTTCTTTAAGATCACTAAATTCGAGGCTTCTGGTCATTCCTAGGATATCTAAGTCCACTAGAGGAGGGAGAGCATTCTAACATTTAGCTCCTAAACTCTGGAATAGCCTTCTTGATATTGTTCGAGGCTCAGACTCACTGTCCCAGTTTAAAACTAGATTAAAGACGCATCTCTTTAGCCAAGCATTCACATAATGCTTACCTTTTATACCACTGTTGAATCAGATCGAATGCATTTATATTATGAACAGCAGCTATGCTAATTATTTCCTATCTTCTTTTCTGCTGTTATCTCGGGACGCAAGTCCCGAGGTAAATAGCGTTCGTCAGCTCCAGTTTGTATCCAGCCTCTCACGGAGACTTCAGATGCCCAACACCTGCGATGAGATGACTAAACACCCGTGAAGAGACGACTCGACGCCTGTGAAGAGACGACTCAGCGCCGGCGATAAGTTATGCCCTAAATTAACACATGATTAACTAACTGTATTTTTCTATGTACATTTCTAAAATGCACTTTATGTAAAGCTGCTTTGAAACAATATGTACTGTGAAAAGCGCTATACAAATAAATTTGAATTGAATTGAATATAGCTATATGGATTTATTTAGTTGTGGTTTTGTTATTGTAGCCAAATTGGTTTGGAACAGTTGTTGAATAAACAATTGAACTGAACAATTATGCCTGCCTATCTGTTTGACTGACAGTTTTATTGATCACTGAGATAACATTGACTTGGAATGAAGTTGGTTGGTACTTTTGCCATGTTGCTGTATCTTAGCTTGCTACATTTCACAGGTTGGTAGCTTCAGTGTAGTGAAGCTTTATTTAATGTAGAGTAACTGCTAGCTTAGCTTACTACATTTTCCAAGTAGCTTGCCCAACACTGGTATTTGTTTAAGTTCTTTTCTTTGGGCTTCAGGAATTCAACTTGACTTTGGGAAAACACTGTGACTACTGTAAATCAGTATTGATGATCATAATTTTAGTGCAGTAAGCATTATAATGGCATATTTGATGTGCACTTTAGAGCTAGGATTACAGTGATATCTCTATGACAGGTGCTGGTGTGCCAGATGTTGTCTAAACATTGACCCTACTTTCCAAAAGAAAAGCATGTGTTTGAAAAAGAGCTGTAAAGATGGCCAGCAGTTAAGGTGGAAGAGCCTCAGCGCATCACTGCATTCATTAACATTTCTGGAGAGCTCATCAGCACGGCAGAATTCATTAACATTAATTTACATTGAAAAGAAGTTAGAAATGAGAGCCATCTGAAAGATCTAAGGGCTTGAAATTGAAGACAGAGATTCTTCCATCCCAAAGGGAGTCTGAGTAAAAGAGTCCAAAAGATGAGACATAAACCTGTCTGAAAACAGCAAGATACGAGAAAGATTTCCCAAGAGGTGGACAAGAAACTAAGGCGCTGCTCCCCTCTCAGAAACATATGGGAACAAGCCAAGTTATTGACAGACGCCTTGAACTCCAGGTCACCCTGTAGATCCCCTTTCCACATTACATCGATTACCTCCCAAACAGGATCTGATCGTACACACGCAACATAGCGTTGTAGGCCAGAAGATAATGAGGAGGTGGCCAAGAAAGGGTCAGAGGATGGGATTAGATAATTACCTGCCCTCGTTCACAAGCTCGATGAAGGCCAAACCCGCATTCTTTTGGATGGAATTCTGCCACTCCTGTG
The DNA here is from genome assembly GCA_030578255.1 of Tiaroga cobitis. Lineage (NCBI taxonomy): Eukaryota > Metazoa > Chordata > Actinopteri > Cypriniformes > Leuciscidae > Tiaroga > Tiaroga cobitis. The sequence continues at coordinate 18,969,090 of CM060591.1, forward strand.
GAGAGAAATAAAAAAGACTTTACACACAATGTAAAAAACAAGCAGAGAGAGGAAGGTTGGGTTTAGTCAGGATAAACATCACATCAGCCAGGGTTCCTGCACACTTTTTAAAGTCAAATTTAAGGCTTTTTAAGACCTGAAGAAATCAAAATTAATACCGTACATTAGGGGTGTGCAATATTGACAAAAATATATCTCGATATTTTAAACGTTTTGTTGATAATAATTAGATGATATTTTACTGATTGTGTTTTTGTGCTGGTGTATTGGCTGGTTTAGGCCTGTTGTTGACAGCAGACTCACGAAGATATTCATATTTTTCATATTCTATGCAGTGGTCAGTTCACAGTAGTGACAGAAATGATTAATTAATGTGCAATATTTGCCACCTTAAATTGATTTCCAGGGGCATTTTCACCTATATATGGACATTTTTTCTAAACTTATTTAGAGTTATGCATCACCTTTTATGTCAAATAGCCTACTAACATTCAAATTATTCAAATTAAATTGTACAGTAATTATAATTATTTATACAATAATACTTAATTACACAATAATTATACAGTACCACTGTTACCAGTCAAATTAAATCATTCAATCAAAATCCATCTTTGCAGTGCAGAGGTGACAGAACCGGCATCAGAAGTGGCATTAATATTTACACGCCATTTACAATTGCATAAATAAAGCTATGAGATAGTTTTATTTAAATCAATATTCAATATTTAAATATGAAATGATTTCTAATTTTAACGTTTTAATTAAAGGGTACTTTAAATATGAAACTAAAACCGCCAGTATGCGGCAGCAAGTCACTGTCCTGATACCGTAAGCGAGTTGAGCATACTGTCTATGGAGTTGAGGGATTCATTCATTCAACCGATTTGTTCAAACGGCTGATTCATTCGGGAAAGAAACAAGTGATTGTTCATTGAATCGTTAAAATGACTCGTTCAAAACGTGGATTACAGTCAAGAAATCATCGCTGTCTGTTGCATTAAGACTCTGCTACGGTTTCATTTTGAAATTCTAGTCGGCGAAATAAAGGGAAAACAAACAATATTGACAATATGGTGTCTAAAAAGTAACTCACAATGTTCATTTATTTTTAATTTAACTATTGTATAACATAAATATATCACACTTGTGCACGGAAAAACAGCACTCTTACTGATGTGGTATTCTAATATAAGAACATAATATGATATAAATATAAGACAAAAACTAATTTGGGGACATAGGCCTACAACTGCACTGACACATCACGCAGTGAAAGCACGAGAGACAAATGCGATGTCAGCTCACAGTGCCTCATACATCGTTAAAACAATGATTACAATATCATTAGACAATACACATCGCACACCCCTAAGGACATAATGAACTTACGACTGAACTGACATTTGCCAACTTTCTTCTTCTCTCCTCTCTCGCGTGCAGGAGACAGACGAATGTGATGCGAACTGTCACGTGAACAAGCAAATCCATAAAGATAATACTACGCTAATTAGATAGTTTTAATTTGGAAAACATTTAGATATGTCTAAGTCGAAGTGTCATCTAAAATTTAAGACCTTTCATAAGTAAAAATAAGACTTTAAGACTTTTTATGGCCTTATATTTTAAAAATCTAATTTAAGACTTTTTAAGACTTTTTAAGGATCCGCGGGAACCCTGATCAGCATAATGTCATTAATATGTAAGGATTAAAATGAAACCCGTCATCAGAAAACAAGCTTCATCATCATCAACAAACTTCATAGAGAGGAAGTGATCACTAGGGAATGATGGAAAAAAGCAAAACGGGCCTCTAACATGTTTATAATGTATCTTCAATGTTCAAGATTGCCTTTAACCAAGCACACCCCTCAAAAACTTTAACAGGTCTCACCCGGTTGTTGTAAAAGGTGTTAGTCTAAACAACTCCTGAAACCACAGCTTTCAGTGATGTTTAATAGCCTAGGAGCGAGACCAAATCATTGACATTTTTCACAGCTACGCCAACCTTTTAACACTTCCCTGTGATCGTCTCAAGAATAATAATAACAACCAGGTCATGAGTATGTACAACGTCGCTTGTGTATTCTCGAGGGCTCTTTTCAAGACTGTATCATGGAGACAGGAGGGTAACGGTCCAACCCTAATGTCTCATTTGTTTCGGCCAACAGAGAGTGCTTCTAAGTAGAGGTGCAACACAAGCAATCATTTCATAATGATGATGATTTATTTTTTAATACCCTGCAATATTTTTAAGGTCATAAATGAAAACGAAACAGGGCAAATCTACTTGCTTATTAGGAAGGAAATGTCTCACCATCCTCTGAGAGAAGAAAAGTGAGCCTGAAACCAAAATAAACAAAATTTTAAAATGGCCATATGTGTACGCCTTTATATATTGCAGAGGCTTTGTTCACTATAACAGCTGTTAATTCCCAGATTATATGCATTTTACTTTGGAATGTCCAGCATAAATATTTAAGGAAGCATATTTAAGTAAATCTTACATCAGTTTTCAGACAGCAAGCTACGTTTTGTTACTCATTACTCACCATTAGTTTACCAAACCATCTACAGTATAATTTCAACAGAGCCAATACAGCAAACCAATAAGAAAGTTGAAGGAAAAGATTGTAAAATCTGTACCACTCACATTAACAAACAGAATTGCTAAATAATTATTTTCAAAAAGGAACTATTTGTTCCTTTGTTGAACTATTTTAAAAGTCCAGTCTCAACCAAACAGCATAGAGCAAACCAACAGAATGTTCTGAGAGTGCCACAGTAAAAAAAATCTGAGAAATTTGCGATAGAAGAGTGCATTACTTTTACAGAAACTGAATAAAATGCCATTTCTTATTTTATTTTTTTTATTCCATATCGACTGGGAAAATAAAAAAAGTTCCAGGCTGAAATCGAAAGGAAAATTGTGCAGTATGAAGGGAAAAGAGGAAGGTGTTTTTTCAGACCAAACAGCAAACTAAAGTTCATTAGATTACATTTTTGGGAGAAACTGCATATATACTAGGATATTTTGTTAGGAGAAAACACACTTTAGCGCCTGTCATCAACCAAGCACACAAATACATTTTCACTACAAAGATAAATGAATGTTCGATGGGTGAGGAAAAGGCATTATTCTTTAATTAAAGGAAGCAATGACCCCAATCAAAAAGCCTTAACGATCAGTGCTGTGCGTTGGGGACAAGGCTGACGGTTATTGGATTTCAACCAGTCATTGTGATAGGGCCCTGATACGGTTTTATGGTATCCAATACGGTTTCCATTCTGACCTGATGAGTGGATACAGCCAGCCATTTGTGACCTTTCAACTCTGACCCTGACCTAAGAGAGGTGCTTCTACAACCCAGCCACCTCTGCCCCGGTCCTGTCGTTACAGCAACCACTCACGCTGATCCATTCATGTCATCAAGACCAGGATTGTGTCCTAAGATAGAACATGACTTTTATCAGCCACACAAACAGTGCCTGGGAAAGTTTGTATCATAAAGATAAACTTGTAATGATAGCCACTGTGATTCAAACCGGTCATAAGGACTCTTCATCAAGGACATTCATAATTGATCTGTTTCCTCCAGTCTTGATAAAACAACAAAGACTAGCATATAGGGAACACTTGCTCAAGGTCAAATCCATCCAAACACACTTGCGTAGAATGGCAGTTTCACTTTTATTGATGCTTAGGTATAAACAAGCTATCCAAGATTGAGACTTCTGGTACACTGATTCTGGACGTGCAACTCAAAACGTCTAACATAGTGCAAGAACTCAATAACATCAACTGAATAACATCAACTTTTCAAGTAAATATTATCTAAACGTGTTATCATATTATCTACATAGTATCTATATATATTATAACATTATCTATGTGTGTACCCAGTTATATATACATATATATATATATGTGTGTGTGTGTGTATTTATACACACACACACACACATCTAATTTATATATACACTAAATATATTATGTATACGCACATATATTATATAAACAAAAACGTTTATGTTAGATGCGATTAATCGTGATTTGTATTATATTATTTAGTTATATTACATATATCAGTTATATCGTCCTTATTTTTGAGCGATGAAGAGATCTACGTTATGCGAGTCTATGTGATGAAAACAGAAGCTTGTAATACAGAGTGAAGGGAATGCAGAGGGAGAGAAAAAGAGAGAGAGAGAACTGGTGATGCTCTTACAAAGAACTTGGTAGCATCTGCGTCAGGATAGTGTGAGCGTGTGTGAACACATTCGTAAACAAAATCAGTGTAATGTGTCCCCATAAAAAAACATATTCCTTATACTTTATTGCTTTAATTGAATTAATTTTTTTTAAATAAAAAAAGCAAAAGTAATTTTCTTCTAAGAGACACAAACAACATGTTTTAGATTCCATAGAGAAGTCATCCAATGAGGCATTCTTTTGTTTAGTTTTGCCATTATAATTACCGTGGAGCTGCATTCCTAATCACTGCTGATCAAGAGAACGTAATTGCCCTCAAACTAAAACACAACTGAAACACAAATGAAACAACGCAGACCCACAATGTAATGTTTTGCCTCATCCACAATGGCAAGACAAGGAAATGTGCAATGCGTTTGGCTTCGTTTATTGAAAATAAACAAGTCGCTCTTCAGTTTCCAACCCATCAGTTATAATCACAAGTATTTGTTTGTTTTCTGCAGGCTGGGGGATTGAAGCTCAGATGAAACAAAAAAATTATCCGTCACATGTAAGAGTGCTGTTTCAGATCATAACGAGCAGAAGTTTACGTTACGGCTTGTCCACAGAGCACAAGGCGATTTATGACAGAAAAGTGGCTACTGTACAGCTTTGAACGACGGAAAGAGATTCTAGATTTAAAATGTCAGTGTTGTATTACTTACAGGGAAAACACTTAACTTTCCAAACCAGAAAATAATGTTTGCACAAAGTATCTATTTTTGCAATGTTATGTGGTCTTAAAATCAACACTGACAAACTCCAGCATGTTCAGAATTATGCAGCTAGAATCCTGATAAACAAGTAATCTCGTTAGGTTTTGTGCGTATGTTTAGATACATTTACTTGTAGAGATGCACCGATTACAATTTTCTAGGCCGATCCCGATTCCGATTTTTCCTTGAGTTTGACCTGCCGATACCGATTTTAGCCGATTCCGATTTTATTTTTTCAAACCACTTTACAGCACACACAAATATTTATTTTCTATCTTCTCTTTAATAGAACATTTTGCATAGAACATTTTTTTAACAGATAATGGCTATAAAATAGATAAATATTTTTGAGTCTTCATTTTCGTTCTGATATAGCCTAGCCTACTTCAGTTCTTGTTAAAACACACCAGACATGCAAATTCTTTGCATTTTGGGCACTTTTTGGATGAAATCATATTTATTTTGTCCATCAAAAGTGTGCTTTCACTTAAATTGAGCGCAGCATAAATAGATTCGGCGCCGAAACCCACGCTTCACTGTTGCTCACGCGCGGCTCCTGCTCGACGCTCACGCGCTGCTCCGGCTCGCGGTGTGAATGCACTCATTGATTAACATGCACGCTGAACAAAAAAAAAAAACCGCGCTGCACCTTGCGGTGTGAAACGGCCGTAATTCACGAGGTTTCCTACATGTGCGCGTTCCGTCTGCACGTGTGATGCTGATGTTGCGCGATGTTAATCATGCGGCGCCCGAGTGCATTTGACCGGCATAAAATCGGATTATGTCAGACTGACCGGCCGGTCGCCGATCATGGCCGATCACGTGAAAACCGGCCGATTCCGGTCACCAGCCGATCAATCGGTGCATCTCTATTTACTTGCATATGAGGTTTTGTGTGGTTGGCTCCACAGTATCGGTCTTTTAATTTAATCTTGTAACCTATATGTTCCTATCCATCAATTGCACTTGCATACATTAGGAAAAGGGCATTTTCTTTTTATGCTCCAAACTGGTCAAATTCAATACCTACATTTTTTTTAATTGACCTCTGTGTTCTTTAAAATCTAATCTTAAAGCTTGATTTTATAGATTTTTATTTTATAATTTTAATTTTGTAGATTTGATTTCATTATTGTATTTATTTGTGGAATAGTTGTGTTTGTTTTTTCTTATAATTTTTTTACAACTTGCATTATTACATTATTGTAGGTCAGCATACTTTAAAATATTATTTTAAAAGACAAAATATCTTCCCTTGTATCTTCAGAAAACTATTTTGTGTTATTAATCATTTTGATATAGAATTTAACATTTTTTTATTATTTATTTTAATATTGCCCTTAAATTAGTTGTATTATTATTTTAATATTCTTGATTATCTCTTATTATTTTTACTTTCAATTTTTATATTGCCCTTCAAGGTAGCTTAATGTTGCAGCGCTAAAACTTCCACTTGTTAAGGTCCACTTCAATCAACTCATCGTAATATCAAAATGGCATCTGACAGCAGGTCCAGACAGCTTAATTTACTGATGTGACAAGCAGAACGCTCTACAAGTCCAGTGCATGTTCTCAGATGTTATCTCTTCTAAAGCAAACACACAATCCCAAACGGCCAAGGGCCTGTGTTTCTGTGAGGACACTCCACACAAGGAGACTTTACAAGGGGAGCAAATATTTACTCTGACTACATTTAAAGACCATAGAGGATTGTGGTTAAACAGATGTTATTAGAAGCTTCCTTACAATGAGCTGGGCTTGGAGGTGTCAAAATATTTCTAAAAACTGCTCATTTATTTAAAAAAAAAAAAAGCTAAAGTGCTTTTTTTTTCTTCTCTCTATTGAAAGTTTAGGAGGAGGGTGATGACTGAAATAATTTGACTTGACAGGAATGATAATAGCATACATAAATCTTGTTGTTTTCTTTTCTGGGCTAAAGAAACAATGATTATTATATATTCAGCACATGGTGAGAATGCACACAGTGATAATATGATTTTGATTTTGTAAATACACATATCCATGTATGCAAATAGTGACACAAAGCGTATGTAAGGAAGGAGATTCTGAATGAGGTCTACCAGATAAACATCAAGCTACTATAAGGACCTTCAACAGTTAAAGGAAAAAGCTAGCATGAAGGACAGTTAGTCCATCGGCACCATAAAAAAAAAAAAAAAAACATTTGCCTCAATAACATGTCTCTTTCCCAGCCAACTATATTGCAGTCAGAGAGTGAATTAAAAGTCACTCAAGTCGTAAGCTTTCCTCATGCCGTTCCCTCTCACTTCCTGTCAGGAAGAGCCCCGTCTCCGGACGCATAGCTCGCATCGGCAGGGCGCCGGCAGAATTAAGTGCCAGTTGGTGTTAGTGTGTTTTCTCTGGGCCTCAACGGAACCCTGTGTTCAAAGAATGCTGAGAGCAATGTTATCCACCGGCACGAAGACCCTAGTGGGTCGTTGTCTGGGGTGGAGGAGGGAGGAGGAGGGAGAGGGGGAAAGACAACACGTGGCCTGGGCCTGCGCTTGAACCTTACGTATATGTTATGCCTCTCAACGGGGTCGAGATCTGACTGTGAGATGGGGAGGGAGAAAGATTCAACCTCAGGTTCAACCACATTCCTCTTCAGTTCTGCGACGTTTATGGAACTTGCTAAGTTAAAAATGGCAGGACAGAACCCTTAATAAACTTTGCGGTATAAAAAAAACCCCATTGGCCCTGAATTTAAGCAGGATCGGCTGAAGGCGATCACAGGATTAAGATGCATATCTTTTTAATGATACTCAAAGCTAACAGGGGGAAAACAAATCACTGCAACAATTACATAAGAACTATTATAAGAACTTTTACACTGAAGCTTCTTGGCCTGGAGTCAGTGCGCAGTTGAGAAATGATGAAGAGATCCTGTGAACCGTCACTGCTGAGGCTTTCACTGGACAGTCGACCGATCGATTCCTCTTACTTTCCCTCTCCCTGTGAGTATTGATCCCAGAGTCACTGTGACTCCAGGGGGTTAAATTCTTGAGCCACTGGCCACTCTCCATCCTTTTCCTAAAGGTCAGAGGTTAAGAAATGCCAAGTGCTCAGGGGGAAGTCAGTGTCTCCAGTACGTATCGACTGACGAAGGTGCCCATCTGTTTAACAGGTTAACTCTACATTAAAGACTCCCTGGTCATGATCATCAGCAATATCAGGACAGCAGATGTGAAACGCTTCTGATCAAAGTATAGAGAGAACCAAATGATTTCTTTAAGCAGCTTATGATCTAAAAAAAAAAAAAAAAAAAGACTAAAATGAGAACACAGGAAATAAGGAATACCAAAGCAAGCCCAGCCTTTCGCAAACATGCACATGAAGATACTGTTTCTTGCTCTTACACCTTAGCCTTTCCAACGTGTGAGGCATTCAGAAGATAAATGTCTTAAAGAATAGATGACCTGACACAAGGTCTGAGCGGTAATGGGTGATATAGGGAAACACGGCTGCCGAGTCCCATATATATCTGACAGACACACAGCTATCAGGAGGCCACTGTCAAGCAGATGGATGAGATGATTTCCAAACCAACGCCGATCTGAGAGCAGTTTGCAATTGCTTCTCTGATGCTTATATAAAGTAGCATTTAACAAAATATTCTTTTTGTGTATATTTTTAGCTGAACAAGCTTATTTACAAATCAAATCCACAAGCTTCTACTCCTAGTCAGTGTCTCAATGCGGGCAGCATTATTTATTGAAAAGCTGAAACCTTTTTAAGTGATATTCTCCAGTACAACAGCAGGTGGTATATCTTCTTCAGTGATGCGGTGTGTGTGTATGTGTGATGGTTGTCAAAGAGAATTAGGTCGAGTGAAACATAAGGCTTTTACGTGGATGCCTTGAATGGCAAGATGAGGACACTCAAAGATGATCTTCATGTAATATGCAGGGCCTAATCTGAAGCCCTATCACTCGCAATTTCCTGAACGGAGTGGATGCTTTGATAGCTGTTGTTTTACGCTCATCCTTCCTCTCTCATCCCACCCACATTCATTCTTCTGTAGCCTTCTGCTCGCCTCTCTCTGCTCGAAAGTATTAAAGAAATGTGCTAGGCTCAATGCAATTTGAGCTTAATCAACAGCATTTGTAGCATAATTTTACCAGACAAAATAATTTATTATTTATTCATAATTACTACTAATAATCTATGCATGGTAAACTGTCAATTTGTCAACTCAAGTTCGTTATTTTAAATGTAGACACGCGACAAGAGTGCTCAAATAGAGAGTGACGCCGTCTCGACGCTCATGCATTGTGACACTTGTTTTTCCCAGGTGCATATACACAGCAGCCAGATGACAAAAACACAACTTTTCAGAATACCTCAGGTCATGTGACAAGAACCAACTGAAACCTGAAATCGAAACCTCAGCCAAGATGGACGAACATCTGATCATAGTACAGCTGGCGGGTTTTTTATTTCTCATCTCCATAAATAATAACTAGTAGTAGAGCTAATGCAAGGGCTGAAAATACATTTATGCTTTGCTGAGACTTCATCGTCTTCATGATTACTTAGCAACGGCAGACACCATGGGAGTGCAAGCTCCCGGGCGCTTTTGAAAAGAGGAGAGAGTGGCGCAGCCAGCAAATTCCACGCGTTTTTAGACGAGACGTGAACAGCCACTAAAGCAGTTTTCGCACATAAATTAAATCATAAAAATGTGTATTATTTCAGCTGTAAAGATGTTGTGGAACTGCTGTTCTATGCGAATAAACACAATAGTGTGGCAAACTAAGTGATTCTATTACTTTATTTAATTGTTAACACAAGTCTTGTTGCAATATTACACTTGTGACTATAAACATTTATTGCCTTGCATTTTTTTTTTTTTCATTTAGCACTTATTGTAACCATGATTCCGGTTTGGTTTTTTCAAAATTCTTATTATTAATGTTTAACTAAGGAATAAATCAAAATTATTTTCTGTTAACTGACATTATGCCACAAATGTCACTGACTGAACTTGTATTGAATCCTGAACATTAATTTGAATAACATTAAAGTTTGAAAAACACCCTCGCTGCTTTTTCTCCTGCTTTTTAATAGCAAAAGGACAGACAGAAAAATAAATGCTGGCAAAAATGATTTGCTTACATTATTCATTAATAATAAGAAAGCAAAATATTTTTGTATATATATATATTACAGTATTATTAGAGGATTTCAGATAATATGCTGGATCTAATCAATACATATATATATATAGCCTATATATACACACGCACACACATACATACATATTATTATACACATTACCAGAACAATAACACAGATATAACGAGGATGTCAACACTTATTCATTAGAGTCAGTTGTGGTTTGTTAGCAGAATAAGATACTTTCACATGCATATAAAAGAACAAAGGGATGAAAGAATGGAAAAAATTACAATAAAAAAAAAATCAATTAAACGTTGCATGTTTAATACAGCTTTATATAACAACTATCAATAACACACAAGTGAAAAGCAATAAACCACAACAGGCTTATAGAAGATGATGAAAATTGATCCTGTGTTGAGAATAAAGCGATTCATTTCAGAGAGATGCAATAAAATTGCAGTTAAGAATCGCTGTCTAACAGAAGAGCAACCCTCCTGATCCTGAGTGATTAAAAACTAGTCTGTGACCCCAACCTTTGACCTCTAGCCCCAAACCCACTCCATCTTATAACATAGATATTAATTAGAAAATTTGTGCAGACGGTACCATATCCGGCTGGTTTCTATTTTGGGATAAGAAGGAATTGTAAGCAAAAGAAAACGAATCCATCAGCATCCTCCCTTTCTCATTGCCTATTCAGTCAACAAAAGACTGCTTCACCTCCTGTCTACAACAACAGCACTTCCTGTGCTGGGATGTCATGTCCTGATTAAACATATCAATCAGAGACCCTAAAGTTCCTCTTGATTCTTCTTCCAAATAAGAGAAAGAAAAAAATCTGCCACGTTCATAAAACAAAATTTTCCCCCTACAAAAGACTGTGTAATTACCTGTGGGGTAAACAGGGCTCACAACCTCATTTAAGCTTTGCCGCCTTTTCCCACCATTTCTCCCCCACAATAAAAGTACATTTGCATCAGCTTTGAAAGAATTTAGTTCAGATGATTTATTGAAGTAATCAGCAGCAACGCAGCCCTTTCATTGCAGCACAGGGCCTGCAACGCGCCGCCACTGGAACGGGTTTTGGGCCGGAGGCTTTTTTTCAGTGGAGGCAGGCAGAACCCAAATTCTCCCCTTTGATTAGATTAGCATTACACAACAGCGTGACAGATATGACAAATAGGTGCATTAGAGCGTGTCATTTATTCCCTCTTTTCTAGATGCTTGGGTTCACGGAGGGACCCCTACCTCACGCCTCACTTCTGCAAATATATGCGGCCCCTGACGCCCCGCCTGATGCCTGATCTCTCTGGATTACCTTTAGGGAGGGTTATAGGAGGATGAGAAATGCTTTATTTCTGAAAATAAAAGCAATAAAAAAAAGATACAAGGAGTGCTTGTGTATGTGTGCTACTCATTTGTATGTAAACACCACGATACATTCTCACCTTGCTAATACTGAATAATTCAACAATCTCTTTACTCAATCAAAATGATAGTCACTGAAAATCTGTAGTAGCCCTGGCTTAATGTGAGTGTATGTGTGTCTATGTTTCTGAGTGTCTGTGTGTGTGTGTGCGCACACAGAGTATCACACACTTCAGTGACTCTCCTCCTCTAAGGGCACCCTATGGCTTCCTCCATTAGCCCCAATCACAAACACTCAATACGGTGCATATTATGCACACATGCTCAATCTCTCACCACAAACGCAATTTTATAACCACATCACTGATTTCCTCTTAATAAAGACTGACAAATGCACCAACAAGTGAAGCTGTGGGTTTTAGTTTTTAAGAAATATGCCTAAATGCTAGAACTTTTCAGATTTTAAGCTATTTTATTGATAAATCACAGAACGGTGTTGACAATACATTTCGGCGCTACTGAATGTTTGTGTGCGCGCGATCAGCACATGATGTGCGAGCTACTGTCTATGTGTGTGTTACAATGCAGAAGCTCATTAGTTTAGAAAGGCGATTAACGTGTGTACAATAAGCTGTTTAAAACGTGCATTCACCCGATCACTTTTGAGCATCCAGATGTTATAATCAAACATATCTTGTGTAGTACTCTCGGAGTATGCATTTATTTGTCATTGTAACTGGTGGAAATGGAGCATAAAAGTAGACTTCAAAGATTTCTTATCCTGTTGCGCCATGACCAGCGACTACTCGTGGCAGAGCATTAAAGTCAACTAGTCTGTGTAACCCCTAATATATACACAATTTATATACACAACTGTTTTTATTTATAAATACATTTTCCTGAAGTACGGATGTCTTCGAATATCTCCAAAGGGAGGATTCAGATCATTTTGGGACAAAAACACAAACGAACAAACAGAGCTCTGCTATCAATCCTTCATATTACCTGCCTTAAAAAACCCGATGGGGAGACAGATCGATCACAAAACACTATCAATGTTGCATTATCCTCTGTGACTGGCTATATGACCAAGACCGTTACACTGGGTCAAGACCCCTGACCTTTGAACTCACATCAACAGTATTAAGAAGGGCACTGTGGCCATTTTTCTGGTCTTTTGTCTATACTAAGAGCTTAGTAAGACAGGATTCGGGCTGGCAGGGTGAAGATAACACTGCAAGGATGCATTTATTAACAGTAAAGAGAAAGACAGAGAGGGGAAGGTGGAAAAACCTTGAGGAGAGATGGAGGAATGACTTACCTGGGAACACAGCAGCATGACCAGTTCAACCACAGAACTGCTGGACTTCATACACACAAGACCTGCAACCAAAAAAAAAATAAAATGTTGAAGATTTTGGAACTCAACATGACTGATCTTAAATTTTGATTTGTTGAAATATGTCTCTAAATAGATAGCAGAGAAAATAATCACAAATAAGCAACAAATATGTTTTATTGATTCCATCGCAGTCCTCCTGTGGTCTCAGTAATTTTAGTATTATAGCCAGAGATTTATTTTTCTTATACAGTAGGTTTCAGTATATTTTAGACTTGAGTGCTGAATGAGGAATAACGTCAGCCAGTCATTATCACAAAATAAACCACAACAGGGTGACCTCAACCCTGACACAGGAGGATCTAATGTTACAGTATCCTTATTAATCACTACAGTAAGCTTATTAATTAACACATGGATATTGAAGGAGGAACAGAATACAAGTTTCTAAGATGATTGGTTAGTTACACACTGCTGCCATGGGCAATGGTTATTATTCAGAAATATTTGATGGTTAAATACTGCAACTGACAAAGATGATAATCAAGAATATAATGATAATTGCATGCCACTGTAAAAAGACTGCTAATGATTTTTTTTAATTATTCAGTTCTATATGATTTCTAAATTCTAATCAAGTACTATTACGGGAAATGTTTTATTTAGTTTTTTGGCAATAAAAATATTTCATTCTTCTCACCAGTGACTATTTTGCTGACATGAACATTTGTGAGTGGCCTAATTCTGCACCATCTTGCGGGGTCAAAGAGTATTGATGAACTTAATAAACCTACATGAAGCTACTGTAAACTAATACACGTTTGAGCTTGTATTACATGAGACTAAATATGGTGAGCATATGTTCTATTGATCTGAAATACAGCTTTAAAGAACTACATACACGAGAGAGAGAGATTTAACATGAAAGCTAAAGGTGAGAACAAACAGGAAGCTGGAGGAAGAGGAAGGAAGGAAGCATTTTTGTTTGAATTGGCTCTCTAAAGTCACCCTGCAGCTATTAATCAGCGTTTCATTTCTCTGTGTGGCAGTGGACAGTCCAAACACTCCTATGAGTGTGCTGACCTCTGACCCTGTGCTCTATAAAAGAACACTGCTATTATAATCAGTGAGTTAAAAGATACTTTCAGCCCCCATTTACAACTTAAATCTGGTCTGAGGTGAGAGAGGGGGTGTAGATGCTTTTTAAATATATTGGGAGTGATGAGATCTCTCTGTGTTTGTATGTGGTGTTGTGAACCTCACTTTAAACCGTAACAAGAGTGCAGGCCTTTAGTGGTACTGAAACTATTAATACAACTTTGAGATGCATTTGTGTGAAATATTCTGCAAATATCAGTAATAAGAGCAGAAGAGTAGCTCACTGGTGCCCTCAATGAGTAGCTCCTGTCCGTGACTGCCCAGCAGTGTGCGAGAGAGGAACGGTGCGAAATCCACAAAAATCTCTCGGAGTAAAGGAGCTGCCTTCTCCAGAGCATGTTCCAATCTCTCTGAGATGCTGAAAACACATACACACACTTTAAAAAAGTGAACAGACTGTGAAATACCAGAGAAATATCAAATCAAATATGTATTTCTGGAGAAAAACGGGAAAAAAGACCTCATGCTGGGGGCGGAGCTCTGGGTCACTGGGGGTAAGGCAGGGACAGATGGCAGGTTGGAGCTTGTGGAGGTTCCTCCTGCAGAGAATATAGCCAGTAAAATACTCATTACAAATACATACACACTAAACAATACAGGGATCCAATAAGCTAGACAAGCACATCTTCCATGATTAAATCTTCACTAATTCTACAGATTAAAGCTGGGTGATATGACAGACAGATAATCGTTTTGACATTTATTCTTATTATTATATACTATATGCTACTTTAGCCAATTGCAGTAGAAATACAGTAACATCTAAGAATAAAAGTAAATCTAAAGTTAATTTTTTTGAAAGCACACAATAACAACACGAATGCATTACATTGATCAAAAGCAACATTTAAAATGTTACAAAATATTACTATTTCAGTTAAATGCTGTTCTTTTGAACTTTCTACTCATCAAGGAATCTGGGGGGAAATGTATAAAGGTTTCTGCAAAAGTATTAAGCAGCAAAAACAACATTGATAACAATTAAAAATGTTTATTGAGCACAAAATCTGCATTAGAATGGTGTTTGAAAGATCATGTGACACTGAAGATTGAAGTTAAGGCTGCTGAAAATTCAGCTTTCCCATTACGGGAATACGGGTATCAGATAAATGCAACTTTGGCGAGTCTGAGACTTCTTAAAAAACAAATAAAATAAAAACCTTTTGAAGGGTATTTATATTTAACAAGACCAATTCTGAGTGATAATGCACATGATATCAGAGTTCAAATGAGATCAATCAGAGTTGAATCATGAATCATGACCTTAGAAATAAGCTCAGCAAACATCTAATACCATTTAGGCTACTGAAGTTTATATAGCAAAAACAATTTATACAGCAACTTTATAGAACAACTTAAGCAAAATCATTGTGAATGTACTGACAATTTTCATATTGTCCAGCCCAACTAACAACTAGAGGTCGACCACCGATATCGAATCGGCACCGATAGTTGATTGGTGGAACTATCGTTATCGGCAAAAATCCACACCGATAGTTTTTCCGGGTTGCGTCCGTTGCTGGAGCGGCTGAGAAGTGCGCGCGGTCATTACACAGCATGAGAGCGGCTCAGAAGAGAAGAGACTGCTGGCATTATACAGAGCAAGAGCGGCCTCTAGAGGACAAATAACAAACTATCACTGGCTGAGTTGTTCACGTTAACACGCGAGGCAGCGCGCAGCACGGAGAGAACACGCAGCGAGAGCGCTGACACTTCAGACGCGCATTTAAAACACCGACAGCGGAACGGTATGAATAAAGAACACTAAAGTACATATTGCCATATCATTATAAAGTAATTCATTTGTTGACTAGATGCTGCATCAGCAGAGAAAGAACAGTAGTTTGCAGTCGAGGCTGTGAGGACTGTAACATTATACCTCAGTCAAGCGGTTTAAACAATTGTGACAAAAACACACGCAAACCTGACCCAAATGTTTTATGGCGCAATTGTTACCATCTGTTTGCATTATTTTATATCCGGCTGGTCACTTTAATGCATTCATTAGCCGACGAAATTGCATATTTAAAATTAGTGACGTGATTGCTTTCTCAACATTGATATGTTCATGCAGCCGACAGAAACGCGTTCGATTTAAGATCTTTTTAATCACTACAATACATCTTGTTATTTTGATTAGATAATCATCAAGTGTTCTAAAATAGAAGCAAATAAAGTGAGAGACTATATACGTATACGTAATACAGGTCTTTATTACATTTTAATGGCCATCTTTAAGCACGACTCTTTGTAATTATATGAAATGGTAACACTTTACAATAAGATTCCTTTTTAGCATGAACGTATATTGCATAATGCATATAGCTCATGAAAGCTAGATAATACATCCTTGTTTACAAATGGGACTTGCAAAGTGTTACCTATGAAATGTATGTATGTTTCTAGGTTATAGCTAACGAAACCTGTAATATTTTAGTGTTTAAATTATTTTCAGTATAGAGTTCTAATATATTCATATTTATATATTTATTTAATTTAGCACATTTCAGTTCGGCACTGTTTTATTGTGAGTGTTATGTTTGTTTTTAATCCAGTATCCATTAAAAAAAATATCGGTTGAATTATCGGTTATCGGCATGTACGGTCAAACCTAGATATCGGTATCGGTAAAATCCACTATCGGTCGACCTCTACTAACAACCTAGTAAAAGTCCCCTTTCCTGAAGCTATCTACGCAGTCATATAAAGCACAAGAGTGAAGATGTGCGTTGAAGCCCTGACGCCATGAGAAATGAGCTTTAGCTGAATGATTGCTCTGCTTTGGTTAGCATTCATGTAAAATAAGCATTAGAGCAGCTCTTACACTCCCCCTGATAAAACAGCCCATAAACTCATTAGCCCTGTGTGTGGCTGTGATTAGTGAACGAGTAATTATATGTCAATAAATTTAATGTTGCCCTGCAAGTGTCACATTTTGGGCTAGTAAAGGTCTTGGCACGATCACCCTTTCTCTCACAGGATATCACACCACAATAAATCTGCATGCACTAATATCTCTACACACACACACACACGTGGGGTCTCAGGGCAGGGATAACTCTAGCAGGATGACAGGCAGCATCGTGGAATGTTTCTGGCTGTGGGGACAGCGGCTCTTTAAGCACCAACATGTGCTTGTGCGGAGATGAAGTAGCCACTTCAAACAGCCCGGAGAAAATTAGCTTATCACTATTCAGCTGGGACCTGCCCCTATCCTCGCACACACATACACATGAGAACCATAAAGACACAGACAAGCTTACAACCTTAAGCATGAGATACAGACCCATGAGTACACTAGTTCAAAGACAAGAAAAGCAAAAGGGAGCTAAAAACAATCCCTTCATGCACAAAGGATCATGTGTGCATGCAGATGTTGATTTCACTATATTAGAAAGGACATAGACGCAATGGTTTTAGACAGAGGTGACGACGTTGGCTACAGTTCAAATCCAACCTCTAATCATCACACGAATTTGTTGATATGATTAGATTTACTGAAAAACATGATTTGGACAATGTATCAGGATTTTAAATTGTGAAGACCACTTCAGATGACCTTAAGTTGGTTTAACTAAATCTGAGGGCTATTTTTTTAATCATTCAATGCTTTAAATAACAATGAGCAATACATTTATTAATCTTTGTTAGCCTTAGTTAATAAAAATATAACTGTTCGTTGTTAGTCCATGTTAGCTCGGGTCCATGAAATAATATGAACAGATACAACTTTTGATTTTAACAATGTACTGTATTAGTAAATGTTGAAATTATCATCAGCAAAGATTAATAAAAAAATGTAAAAGCATTTTTCATTGTTACTTCATGTTAACTAATGTTAACAAATTGAACCTTATTATAAAGGGTTACCAATTACATTTTTAAAAGATATTAAAATAGAAAACGGTTATTTTAAATTGTAACAATATTTCACAATATTACCGTTTTTACTGTATTTTGATGAAATAAATGCTTGGTGAGCATAAGACTTCTCTTGAACAGTAGTGTATATTTATATTTTATTTATAGAGGATTTGTATTGCTCTAAAAACTTTCCAGATATCACAAAACCATCCGAAAAAAGAAAATCTGGTTTTAAATCTTTAAATCATTAAAACGACTAAATTAGTAGTTGGGTTATAATTAGTGGTCGACCAATATATCGCCGAGGCCGATATATCGGCCGATATTTGGATTTTTTTAGATATCGGCCGATAAATATTTCCGTTTGGCCGATATATTTCAAAACAGTTTGTGACAGTGCATTAGCGCTTTTTTCCACTGGCGTGAGAAGAGCGAGTATGAATGAACTGAATACGCCCGCTCTGCTCCGCCCAGCACCATAAGACAAGCCACTCAGAAGTGAAGTAGACATCTGACAGACACAGTAAATGACCAATCAGTATTCGCTTTCTAACCTGACGCTACATTGTGTTACACACAAAAACACTCCGGCGTGCAGCGAAGTCTATTCAAACAGTACCGTGATGTGTCAGATCTGCAGCCCAGCGACAGCTCCAGTGGGGGGGGTCACAGATGTGATATAAACGAATTCAAACAAAACTGAAAACATTTTACCTCACAAACAGTCAAAAAAGTCAGTACGAGAATGCAGTCTTCCGTAGAAGTTGCGCGTGTGCTTGCCATTGTTTCACATTGCCGCACACACAGGCATTCATAATGGTGCATAGCGAGTGTTTCACACTGTGTGTGTGTGTGTGTGTGTGCGTGTGTGTGTGTGTGTGTGTGTGAACACTTTTCAGACTGGATGGAGATATCAGCTTTATGAATGAATGAATGAATGAATGATTGAATGAATGAATGAATGATTGAGGCATTTATATAGCGCTTTCATATGTCTACTAGGCCTACACTCAAAGCGCTTTACAATCATATCAGAGAATCTCTCCTCAACCACCATAGTGGTTATTGAATCTGAGGAAATCACGGGATCCGGCCAAATGATTGGATACAGAATGATGCACTTAAAATGTATCCAGAACGTATTTACGGTGAAGAGGGAGACAGAACGGTTACTGTTGTGTTCTCGACCCAGATAGTGTTGCCTAGACGAGCACGAAAACACCTCAAAAACACTGCCACATAAAGTTTGGACCAGATTGTGATACCTACTCCGGCGGAGTCGGTGCGCTCGGGAACGCCATGGTAATTCTTGTTGGTAGATTAGCACCTGTGTAGAATTTTGTTGAAAGCCCAGATAAAAGTAAAAAGCTACTATTTTGTGTTGAATATTTTGCGCGCGTGCGTGCTCTGAGCCAGTGGACGCGCACTGTTATGAATGCACACTCTATAGAAGACTGTTATCGTAATGTTTCGACTTTAATCTCGAAACGTTTCGACTTTAATCTCGAAACGTTTCGACTTTAATCTCGAAACGTTTCGACTTTAATCTCGAAACGTTTCGACTTTAATCTCGAAACGTTTCGACTTTAATCTCGAAACGTTTCGACTTTAATCTCGAAACGTTTCGACTTTAATCTCGAAACGTTTCGACTTTAATCTCGAAACGTTTCGACTTTAATCTCGAAACGTTTCGACTTTAATCTCGAAACGTTTCGACTTTAATCTCGAAACGTTTCGACTTTAATCTCGAAACGTTTCGACTTTAATCTCGAAACGTTTCGACTTTAATCTCGAAACGTTTCGACTTTAATCTCGAAACGTTTCGACTTTAATCTCGAAACGTTTCGACTTTAATCTCGAAACGTTTCGACTTTAATCTCGAAACGTTTCGACTTTAATCTCGAAACGTTTCGACTTTAATCTCGAAACGTTTCGACTTTAATCTCGAAACGTTTCGACTTTAATCTCAAAATATTTCGACTTTAATCTCAAAATATTTCGACTTTAATCTCAAAATATTTCGACTTTAATCTCAAAATGTTAGAATTTTTTTTTTTTTTACAGATTTTTTTTTTTAACAGATTTTTTTTTTTTTTACGTTGCGGTTCAGGGCTTCCGTAATTCACTATCTCTATCTGCTGTATTTAATTATCCACGATCGGCGTAATATTGTGTGTAGTATACCTTTTCATATGTTCCGGTCGGATTTGATGTTAATCGAGCATGCAAATACATGTGACGGCTTGCAAAGTTTCAAAGAAACTACCAAGCAAAACTAAACAGACATAAATCATTATTATTTAAATATACTTACAGTAAAACAACCTGTTTAAACTAAATAGTGTAAATAAACTATGTGAGATTTTTATTTAACTATGTATATTGTACATAAAATGTATGGAATTGCACATACTATTTTGTCATTAATTTATGAATATTGTTTAGATTGGTTCATTAATGATACATGTTATTTGTAACCTGAAGTAAGCAGCATTAATTATTAAAACTTTATTTATTGAAGTGTTACAGTACCTCATTTGTTTACATTTTAATTACTTAATTAGTAAATATGTTTAATTGCAAAAAGAATTTTGCATAAATATTATGTACAATAAATGTTAATTTAGTTTCACCAATATTCTTTGTCTCTCATTTACTGTATTCACATGTATTGTATCGGCCAATCGGCCAGATTGCTTTCTCAATATCAGCATCGGCCATTAAAAATCCCATATCGGTCGACCACTAGTTATAATCGCAGGTCTGATTAATTGTAATATACAGTACAGTGATTGTAAAGGACAGAACACAGGACTGATTCATAATAATATCTTATACTGGGATTGAGATATGAATTTCTATAACTGAGGAAACAGCACTTGGGTAATGTGTAGTTAACAGTGTAGACATGATCATTCATGAAGACGTCCCAACTCACCTTGGGCGGACTCTGTGCTTTGAACAGTATCTCCTGCGGACACCACCGACACACTGTCGACTGGAGTTCCACCTGAGGATGCAGCAGTGGCTGATGGGACGGATGCGGCTGTGGAGACTGAGCTCATTCCTGGTGAGGGAGCCCCGCCCGCTTTCTTGGGTGCAACAACAACACTCCTGTGAAAGAAGACAAAAGATTGCCATTTCATTAAATGCTGTTCTTTTGAACTTTCTATTCACCAAAAAATCCTTTACTGTCAATAAAATAATCAAATAAATGCCGCCTTGGTGAGCATTAAAGACTTTTGAACAGTAATGTATATATTATTATATATATATAAAAAAAAAAATATATATATATATATATATATATATATATATTCTTATTTTTTGTGGGTAGAATGAAATAGTTTTAAAGAATTTGATCCTTAGATTAGACTTTTTTAATGTCTCACAAACAGCAGTGGAAAATAGACTCTGCTCTGGTAAATACACAGAGCAAGGGAATCAAGTACTCAGTCAAAAAACCATTAGCTCGTTCCATCGTCGGCCCTGTAACGATGAGACTGATGATGTCGGCTAAATATGCTGCACATAATGTGATTTAGTATAAAAAGCCACCCAGCTCACACAACACAAGAAGCCCATTTACCGTGTTAGTGTAATTAGAGCCCTGTTTCCCTGACACAGAATATTCCATAATGGCAGCATCTATCTTCCGACCAATCAATGGCCTCCCAGCTCCTGTCACTCAGAGCTCTAAACTTTGTGATTGATTAAAGTTGGCGGTGTGTTATGTTCTAGTAGCAACTGCTTGTCGAAATACAGTGTCATATCTTGTGATGATCCCATAAACAAGTTGATTTGCGGTTAGGTGAATACTGAATAATACAGGTTATAATACAACATGCTTAAATGCTTGAAATTAGTTTTCTAGACATGTATTATATTCAGTTATATTTTGATATGATTCTCATATAGACCGGAGTTTCCAATGAGATATTGAGTTGTTTTGAACTATGCGATAGTACTGTATATGTGATTTAATAATAACAAAAAAAACATAAAAGCTCATTTATTATAACTGCTTTTCCATGCTTTCCAAAACAACAAGGGGCAGTCATGGAATTTATTCTTGGAAAGCGTTCTTTCGTCCCAAACGTACACTGTGGGAGCAAGCATTCTGGTATCTTAGTTATGGACATTTCCATTCGGGTCTAAATTGATGCCTCTTTTGCAGGTGAAGTGATGCTATCAGAAGGCTATCGTGGCTATCTATCTATAAGGATATCTATTGTGCTCCTCATCCTGCCGTTTACCAATTGGCTGGATATGTTTTTTAAATTAACAAAGTTGTTTACTTGGACATATACAGTTGTTGGCCTATTGCATACTAGATTGTAGGGCTGGGCGATATATCGATATAAAAAATATATCGATATATTTTTAAATGCGATATGGAATTAGACCATATCGCATATATCGATACGGTGCAAATATGCGCTGTGAACCCTTGCTCCAAGCAAGCTGCTGACCCGGAGCTATCTGCACTGCTCCCCGCGCGTAAAACTGCGCACTGCAGAAGCCCCAGCCGCAAGCCATCGACAACCCGAAACGGTGTTTCCGCTACATTCATTCTACCGTGGTGGTCCGCCACACCAAACATCATCCCGCCACGGCTGCAGCTTCTCAGTAAAGTCCGATAATATGCACACTATTGTGTTATTGTTAAGCCCCACTAAAGGCATAAAAATATTGTAAAGCACCATAAAGTTTTTGTGCACTATATTCCAAGACTTCTAAAGTCATTCGATTGCATAATGTGAGGTAAAAATTAATATTTAAGTCGTTAAGTTAAAGTTAATGAAAACTCATCTCTCCTCAGTCATTCTCCATTGATTCAGCATTCAAACAGCGCGTTGCGTTCGGTCACGACGACACTCTCTTCAAGATCAATGTTCCCATTATTGTACTTTATTTGTAGATAAATGTCTATGGTTTGCATCAAAATTACTATCTTACTGGAGTTTACTGCGCTTTCTAAATCATTCCTTTCTCCCGAGTGTCTGTTAGATTGCAGCACTGGAGTAGAGAGCGCTATAAATTGTTCTTCATGCGCACTGTAACTGAAATTTAAAACTGTTAAAAGAAAAGGCTCAATAAACTGTTGCATAGATATAATATTTCACTTTGTGCAAATGTGAAGCGCTGCACGCTGTGACTGCGCGCTGCTTCGAGTGCATCATTTTGCGCACGGGATGCACATAATCGCTTTGCCGCTCTTATTGGAGCCTTTCATATTATAATACTTAGGCAAGGTTAGGGGCAAGGGGGCGTGGCCCATGGGACTATCACTGCCACCACAGCTGGGAAAAAAATCCTAGAGGAAACACTGCGAAAAAGCTCCAGTCCCGAAACAAAGCTCACTGCAAACTTAATTTTCCCGCAGCCACCTTATATGGAGCTTTGATTTCAAAAAAGGTACTCCTGTTGCTATACAGTATTTATGTTCACATTTTATTGTTATTTGAACAGCTGACCATTTAATTATGAACCAGGTGAAGAAACATGTTTATTATTCATTTGATTTTGCACCTGTTCACTGAAATAGCCAGTTTCAACTTTCAATAAAACTAGGCTACTTGTGACGTCATATTTGGCTTTGACTTTGACTAAACATTTGCTCTCACTTTGAGGAAAAAATATCGGGATATATATCGTATATCGATATTCATCCTAAATATATCGGGATATGACTTTTGGTCCATATCGCCCAGCCCTACTAGATTGTCTTGTAATGTTTTAGCTATGCACAACATACGCACACATCCAAACAATGCAAGTATCAAGGACGTAATAGCAAACACATTAGAATGCATTACAAGAGAAGCGTGAAAAAAAAAAACAGTCAGAAACCTTATTTAGGTGCGCAATTGCAAACAGTGCGTGTTAACAAATCAGTCATTTTTGATTTGACATTGGGAATTCGCAAGTCAAAAAACTGTATTTACCGGCTATTTTTTTTAAATGCATGTATTGTTTTATGTGGGCAAGAAAGTGAAGGAAATCAGCCAACAAGTAACTAGCATACATAGGAACCTTCAAGACATTAGATAGGCCTATACGACCCAGGTTTCTTCACATGAGGCTGGTTGAGAAAGTGTCTCTAGGCTAAAATATGAAATGATTTTGATTTGTTTGTCATTTGTGATATAACACAGTTTTGATGATTCACAATTATTCAAAAATGTTAAATTAATCATAAATAATAGGTGTGTCCAAAGATTTAACTATTGTACTTCCGATGACAAATTATTTAGTTAAAAAATTAAAAGTATCATTAAAGAAAAGAATGCATGTTGATGTAAACCAGGGTGAAAACTTAAGTAACCACAGTAACACTAAGTTATAATACAAAGAACGCATCAGTATTTAAGAGCTTTAATAATGATGTCACGGCTCTCTGTTGCTCTCTACATTGTCTAGAGGTAAAAATGGAAATGGTTCATATCAGCTGAAAGCCCTGACAGTGCTCTGGCCTTTCACAGCGGCTAGTGTTCAGTTTATCAGTGCTGACAGAAGGGGTAATGCTACGCAGTCACCAGCTCCTCTCCAGAACACATCCATAGAGACGCTACAGACAGAGGAGGCACGCTAGCATCAGATAAGAGCAGTCTAGGACAGACTGCTTCAAACGTCCCGCTGGAAGTTGCCTAGAAGTTAAAGCTCAGGAATGAGAGTTCTCACACCATTTCTACACTTCTGATGTCTGCTTGACTTGAAAATAGCCAGTCCAAGAAAACGAAAGAGGAATTTGTAAACTGGAAGGCTCGCGGTATCATGCTCATGACATCAGCATTTGCTGTACAACAGTTCACTGTTCCAAAAACTCTATTAGAGCGCATTCCTGTTCTCTCTCAAGTGCATGTTTAGCGCTGACCGCTGGTGGGATGGTGGGGGTGGACGGCTGCTGACGGTGGGGGGGTGAGCGGCTGCAGATCCATCTGCTCAAAGGCGCAGGTTTTAAATTATTCAGCACACCATTAGCCACACTTAGCCCCAACTCACTACTGCTGTCAATTAATCAGAGCTGCCAGGTGTATACCACCAGACGAGAGGCCAGTGCTGACCAGCGTCCATGGAGTTTGGATTCCAGATGCTGAATTATTTAGCAGTTTTAACCAACACTCTTGGAGACGACATGTGAACAGCATGTTTCCCGTAATCTGCACGAATGTGAGATCGGGTGTGAGGAAATGTGTGCGAGAACCTGATCTCACTGGACATGAATCGACATTTTGTGCTGATGTTCAACAAGGGCTGAACAATCAGCTTCCTCACGCAGAAATAAAAATAAAATGGTTATAAGCTTAATCCTGTGTTGTTTTATTGTTTAAGACAAATAAAGCACCTATAAAGAAAAAAAAAAAAAAATATATATATATATATATCCTTTGGTGTCATCTTTGGAGGTTAGGCTACAAAGGTGATACCAGAAATATCAGCTTCATATAATAGATAAAAATAGACAAGACTTTCATATTTTGTCAGAATTCCATTGTCATATTCATTTTACTATAACTGAAATGGCATATCTCAGCCAAATATAAATAAACAAATAAATAAATAACCATGTTAGTTATACATCCAATGTGGTGACAATCTAGTTATAATTGGATTACCTTGAAAGTGTAAGTTATAATTAAAATATCTAATTATCATAATTTTTCATCTAATTTTTAAAGTTGAAAAATAAAAAAACTCTTGTCAAGAACATCAGTAATTTCGCTATCTCTGTGACATCCTAACCCTTTCTCCGCCCATATTTATTTGGTGACATGTAAATAAAATTTTGTCCAAGTCATTATGACACCATTCACTGGTTTCTGGATCCTATCAGCAAATATTTGCAGACTTCATGTCAAAACAAAAGCGAGGTAAGAAAGACGTATGGTGAAATCAGGATGTCGTTGATAGTAAATAAATTTAACGTCTGTTTTACCCTTGACCCCAGTCAAGTTTTATCTGGGAGACTCTGTATTTTTTCCATATAGATAACACTCGTAAATCC
This sequence comes from Tiaroga cobitis, assembly GCA_030578255.1. Classification (NCBI taxonomy): domain Eukaryota; kingdom Metazoa; phylum Chordata; class Actinopteri; order Cypriniformes; family Leuciscidae; genus Tiaroga; species Tiaroga cobitis. The sequence goes on from CM060591.1 coordinate 18,994,937, forward strand.
CAAGGGATTCAATCACACCACCCAGGGTGTTCCGACATACATTCTGTTAAGCAAGCATGCATGCCGGCACAGAGTATAACTTCAGTGAAGCTCTGTGTACATAGTATGAATAGAGTTAAATGCAGCAATACTAAATTCTTGCACCACTCCTATTCAACCTGTATATACTCCCAATGAGCCAAATAATGAGAAAGAACAAAATTGCTTACCACAGCTATGCAGACGACACACAGCTCTACTTAGCCCTATCGCCTAACGACTACAGCCCCATTGACTCCCTGTGCCAATGCATTGATGAAGTAAACAGTTGGATGTGCCAAAACTTTCTTCAGTTAAACAAAGACCAAACTGAAGTTATTGCGTTTGGAAACAAAGATGAAGTTCTCAAGGTGAATGCATACCTTGACGCTAGGGGTCTAACAACTAAAAATCAAGTCAGGAATCTTGGTGTGTCTCTAGAGTCAGACCTTAGTTTCAGCAGTCGTGTCAAAGCAATAACTAAATCAGCATACTATCACCTGAAAAATATTGCAAGAATTAGATGCTATGTTTCCAATCAAGACTTAGAGAAACTTGTGCATGCTTTTATCACCAGCAGGGTGGATTACTGTAATGGACTCCTCACTGGCCTTCCTAAAAAGACCATAAGACAGTTGCAGCTCATACAGAACGCAGCTGCCAGGATTCTGAGCAGGCCCAGAAAATATGAACATATCACACCAGTCCTCAGGTCTTTACACTGGCTCCCAGTTACATTTAAGATTGATTTTAACCCCTTGATTGGCAGGGATCACTGGTGATCCCGGATTATTGTTGTTCAAAATTCATTACTCGTCAAACCATCACACTCTTACCTGATCTGAACAAACTCAGCATCATATGAAAGGTTTAAGTCTACATCTTCGATATTTGACCACTGTTTATGATTAAACTGGTTTGCAGTGATATTAATTTCTTAATTTATGCCAGGAGTGCAAAATAATTAATCTGTAACGTTCGTTATTTTGAATAGAAATCATCACTCATAAAACATTAATTCTCGTCTTCTCCGGTTTATTTGTGTTCAAATACATACAATATACAGCATCCGCCAGGGCTATTAGTCCAATGGTGCGCATATTTGGAGAAATTATTAATAATTATCACATGCTAGTAAAATATTTCGTCATACAGAACAACATTTCTATTCATTTACCACTGAAATATGCGATCTAAAGAGCTCAAACAGCGAACGGAGCGAGATGTTTATCCCCTCTTCCTGGTTCGCGTCATATTTGACCTCAAAGCTATATCATTCGCTGTACAGCTGTCAATCATCTGACGTGGTCCAGCGTGACCTCTTCTGCATGACGCGTCATGTGTACACTTCCTCATACTGGACATCCGTGATAACAAAGCGAAACTGACATCTCTTCACCTGAAACAAGGAACTAATAAATGCACGATTGAAATATTATGTGTTTTGTGTGTGATTTTCGTGCGATTTGGGGTTTTCATATGAATGAAGAATGTTTACAGAATGCATATGCTAGGTAAGGCTAGCACATAGCTTCATCTGAAATGCTAAATATAACATTTCAAAATCTTTTCATGACTTGAAACCATTTTAATCCGCGACCGGAATATGATACAAATACTCGATGTTGTTTTAAAGTGAACTTTGAATAAAAGTGTAATATTAATAAATTAAATTGTGTCATGTAGCTTGAGGCTACTTGTTGTGCTAATGCACCTGCTTGCAGAAGCTATTCCTTTTTATACAATCATTTAAAAAAATAATTCGCATTTAAACTTCCAAGAATTGTTTGTTTTCTAACAAGAGTTAATATAATAGGTGGATTGATCATGTAAGGTGGGGTCAGAGGGGGTTAGATGGCAAATACAGGCTATAATGGCTGAATTCAAACAAAAGAATAAGGATAAAAGAATAATGAAGATTAAGTCTCATACCGGCAGAGGTGTGAAAGGTTGGTCGATTAAATGAAGAGCATGAATGGGGCCAGTTCTCCTCGCCAGACATTAGTCAGAGACTGTAAATGAGTGTTTACAGGGCAATAAAATATTTGATGAGAATCTTATATTAGCATTCTCTAAAACTTCTCTAAAGTCTCCCCATGACATGGTTTCATAATAGGCTTAATAAAATGCATAATTTTAGAGATATCATCCTCAGATTTTAAATGAAGCATGACCACAATTGTGGCTACACTTTAGTTGTGGTTTCAAGTTGCTATCCTAAATTCACATAATATTTTTATACATTTAATAAATATGTTCTTAATATTTGTTGTTTTTGTTTTTATGTTTGAGCTTATATATCTCAATATTAATAACAGTCTGATTAATTTTGAGTCTTGAAATGTAAACTCTCAAGGGTTGGCTTTCTAAATATATGTTGGTTATGTGTCTATTCAGAATGACTTATGAACAGCAACCTTTTTATTTTGGGTATGTCATGAATGCATCAATTGCCAAAATTGGGGCCGACTAGTAAGGGTTTTAAAGTATTATTACTGATATATAAATCATTTAATGGGCTAGGACCTCAATATATTGCAGATATGCTCACTGAATATAAACCTAACAGATCACTCAGATCATTAGGATCACGTCAGCTAGAAATACCAAGGATTCACTCTAAGCACGGAGAGTCTGCTTTTAGCTACTATGCCAGCCGCAGCTGGAACCAGCTTCCAGATGAGATCAGATGTGCTCCTACAGTAGTTACATTCAAATCCAGACTCAAAACACATCAGTTTAGCTATGCATTTACTGAATGAGCACTGTGCCACTGTACTGGTTTTGTCTTTTTTTTTATATATATATATATATATATAATCTCTGGAAGAGATTTTGAAGGAGAGCAGGAGAGTCTTCACTCCGATGAGGCGAGTGAAGGAGTAAGTACTGCTGAGAGTATAAGAATTCGCTGAGAGCGTCGTTAAGGGTAACAGCAGCAAACAGTGAAGCGTGCTCTGTGGGGGCCCCGCTGGGCATTACTGGTGTAGCACCACCCCAGCAAAGTACATCCCTGGGCTAGAGGTCCAGTGGCACCGTAAACCGGCTCAATCTCTTCCATCTCAGATAGGGGTGGACCAGTACTACTTTATTTTATTTTTTATTCTAAACTGTTTTAATTACTCTTATTTGTTTTGATCATTTTAATTTCATCTATGTAAAGCACTTTGAATTGCCATTGTGTATGAAATGTGCTATCTAAATAAACTTGCCTTGCCTTAATCACACTTCAGTAAAGGGAACAGCAGGAGAATTCATCGCTCTGGGTTTGAAGTATTGGTTGGTATTTGTTTGGTAACTTATTCATATGTGTGGTGGAAGAGTGCAACGGAAAACATCTCAAAATAGTCAAATCAATGAAATGAGACAACAAAAAAACCCATGACTCAAAATAATATAGAGAGAGCTGTAAAACGGGAGAGAAGCGAGAATGAATAGAGGACAGGACAAGTGAGTGTGTGTTGAAGAGAGAAAGTGTGTAAATGGACTCGGAGAACAGCGGACTCAGATCTGGAGTCATCCAGATAACTCGGCACCTCTCCGCTGGGGGGAATCCTAAGAGGAGATAGGCTTTCCCTTACACTCTGGGATAAAATAACTGGGAAGAAGCAGATGAGTATGGCCCAGTTGGATCAAAGGCAGGTGTTGGGAAAAGCCCAGAGTATATTGTTAGATGCTTCTCACCCCATGCACCATGAGTTTCACCTCCTCCCCTTTGGTTTTCATCCTTTTCTTTTTTTGTGTGTGTGAAGATCTTATGTGTTTTATATGTTGGGATTGTTTTTATGGGATTGTTTTATGCTTGTATGCTGCAACCCAATTGCCCTTGGGGAATTAAAAAAGATGAACTGAACAATCTGGAAAATGGGAAGTTGACATGTCCTATGTGACATTATACTCCATTTAAAATAATTTTAAGCAGCGTTTTAATCATTATTTTATTATGCACAGTTTGCACACAGATTTAATAACTTATCTAATAACTTATTAGCTACATATGTGAACAAAAAATGTGTCATTTAAATTATTACACATATTAATTAAATAAAATAAAATTCATTTAAATATTTTTAAAATGTTATTTTTCATCTTAGTACTATTTAAAGTGAATTCTTAGAAGCAAAAAGTTGCAAGCAAGCCACAGCACCTAAAACACACACATACTGTGTGATCAATTTAAGATCAATTTAAATTAATTTGAATCTAAAATACTGATGTTGAAAAAAAGCAAAAGAATGGAAAAAGGAACACCGGTGTCTACGGAGCCCCTAAAGGGACGTGGTGGTGGAAAAATTTTTAGGATGGGAGAAATTTTTTTTTTTTCAAATCTTTTGCGTTCCCTCGCAAAACTTTTGCGTTCCCCCGAGAAACTTTGCGTTCCCTCGCAAAGATATTTGCGTTCCCACGCAAAATTTTTGCGTTCCCTCGCAAAGTTATTTGCGTTCCCACGCAAAAGTTTTGCGTTCCCTCGCAAAGATATTTGCGTTCCCACGCAAAACCTGTTGGCAGCTCGGACAGACACTTCCTGTTCAATGTCCCGCTGGCAGTGTTTCAGAGCTCCGTACGTTAATGGAGCGTTTCATAGTGTTTGAACTTGGACTCAAGAAATGCGGGTCAGTGCTTAACCCAAGCAGTTCAGTGAAGTTGGCAATACACATAGGCTATTCGAACTTCCCGGATCAATATTCTTGAGCTAAACGTTGTTAAAACACAAACGACACCTATTTACAATCACAGTAGACAACAAGTTACAACCCAATTTTCCTCAAAACGACCTTTATAATATAGGGTAAATGGATCTCTATGAGCAGGCGGCGGCTGTCTCCGAAGGGTCCATCTGCAAAGTGCAATATAACCCAAAAAACGACTACAGCATCAACTCATAGTCAAAAATATAAAAATAGTCATTAACTTCAATGTTATAAACCACCCAATTCAGTTTACACATCAATGGTAAACCCACTGGTCATACGGCACTGCTTTTGCACATTTTATATTATAAAAAATATTTTATAACTTCACTGTAACACACCAAATTTAGTTCACACATCACTGCTCTAATGTTGGTTATACAACACTTAGTTTGGGAAGTAATTGCACATAAAAAATAAGTAGGCCTATTCTTTACACAAATTATATTGGTACTGTACGCAACTAACATAGTTACAACCATAGCTTTTGCATTATATTTGCTTACTGAATTTGATGGCATTACACTGTATAACGAAGTTACTGAATATTTTTTCAAAAAATGGTATTATTGGTACTGAATTTGGTGACAGTAGCCTACAGTGTATCACAGTAAAGCTATTGAATTATGTTAAATAATATAAAATGTACAGAAGGGTTTTGGGATTTGCACTTTGCAGACGGTCCCTTCTTCGGACTTGTCTCTCAATCGGCCGGTTAAAGACACATTTATATTAAAGCTCGTTTTGTGGAGAATTGGGTTGTAGCTCGTTGTCTAGGTTACTGTGATTGTAAATAGCCTAGGCTAGGTGTACTGTGTGTTTTAACAACGTTTAGCTCAAGAATATTGATACGGGAAGTTCGAATAGCCGATGTGTAGCCTATAGGCTATATTGCCAACTTCACTGAACTGCTTGAGTTAAGCACTGACCACATTTCTTTATATTTGAGTCCAAGCTCAAACACTATGAAACGCTCCATTAACGTACGGAGCTCTGAAACACTGCCAGCGGGACATTAAACTGGAAGTGTCTGTCCGAGCTCCCAACAGGTTTTGCGTGGGAACGCAAATATCTTTGCGAGGGAACGCAAAACTTTTGCGTGGGAACGCAAATATCTTTGCGAGGGAACGCAAACATTTTGCGTGGGAACGCAAATATCTTTGCGAGGGAACGCAAAAGTTTTGCGAGGGAACGCAAAGTTTCTCGGGGGAACGCAAAGGTTTTGCGAGGGAACGCAAAAGATTTAAAAAAAAAAAAATTCTCCCATCCTATTTTTTTTCCCACCACCACGTCCCTTTAGGGGCTCCGTAGGTGTCGAATTAGACCAAATTTATTAACTGAATTGGTGTTAGACCAGTAAAAAAAAAAAAAAAGTATGAGTAAAGGCTTGTTCACACCAAGACAAATACTCAGTGGAAAATTCGGTATAACATTTTAATCTGAATCAATGGATGTTAATGCATCCATTTACATTCCGTCAATACAGAATTTCTTTTTACAGAGAGGTTTTCTAATTTATTTTCCATCGCACTACGATAGAACTGACCAACCAATAAGATTGACACTTTTGGTCACATGTTCAGAGCTGCTGCTGTTAGATAAATTGTGACTAAGCGACAGTAAATAGCAGGGGGAGGATATGGAACCTGCATAAACGGTTTAAAAAACTGTTTAAAAAAGCAGTGTTTTTATTTTAGTCAAGTAAACTTAATTTACTGCGTTTTTTCCAATTTATTTGACTAGACAAAATTTTAAGTTACCTCAACTTTTGGGAGTAAGTAAAACAAAACAAAAAACATGCTAAAAAGAAACAAAATATAATGAATTGAGTTTGTTGTTTTTTTTTACAGTGTACAATAAACCATAAACACCATAGCAAATCCAGAAATCTGGATGGCTGTTTGAAAACGTGAATAATGTTTGACTTACTTCTCTGTGACAAGCAGAAATACAACTTTTGGTTTGTCAACAACAACTGCTTGCCTATATTCACCACCTACTGTCAGAGAGTGAATTTGCATTTTCACTCAGCCTGTTGGTCTGAACAGACAAACCGCATTCAGAAATTAGACTGAATTTTTGTGCCAAACATTTGTGTTGTTGTGAGCAGGACTTGGTTTGACCAAAGACCTGATGGAGGACCAAGTCCTTTCAAAATGTCTTTATTTCTCAGAGGTGGTGGCAGAAGCGAGCTGCAGTGAATGCTGGGAGCTTTGAGCTCATCCTCTGCGGGAGCCAGCATAATCCCTGTCCTGATACCAGCAGCGCTGTGATACCTGACAGAGCATTCCTCAGATAAAATACAAGGCCAGATCAGAGGGATGTCTCACAGATGCCCAGAGGAAAAAGAAAGGAGAAGAGATGTGAGAGAGTAGGAGGTAAACAGAAAGAAGATGGCATGGCGGCATACTGCTTTCTATTTCCAACACAAAAGCAAAATCTCCCTTTTTTATTTCTTCAATCTCTCCTTTTTTTTTTTTTTTTTTATAAACCCTCTCTGGTTATGTCAGACTTACACACAGACAATGCAGCAAATAAAAACCAGATACTGCAGACGTCCGCCAACACATAGCAATGGATCCGGTTTCCCAAAGCACCCCACCCTCCCCATGGAGCAGCAGTTACACTAAACTCTTTAAAAAACAGACAAGAGATGCAAAGGAAGAAAGAAAAAAAACTCACAAAACCACTTATATACACTACAGTTCAAAATGTTGGTGCAAGATATTCTTTTTAAAGAAATTAATACTTCTATTTAGCAAGAATTCGTTAAACTGAAATTGAAAAGTGATAGTAACAGTTATCTACGGTTCATTGATAATAAAAAGAAATGTTTCTGGAGCAGCAAATCAGCATATTAGACTGATTTTGAAGTAGCATATGACACTGAACACTGGAGTAATGGCTTTGCCAGTCTTTCAGCTTTGTCACCACAAGAATAAATTATATATTAAATTATATTAAAACAAAAAGTTATGTAAATTATAAAAAGTATTTCATAATATATCTGTTTTACTCTATTTTTGATCAAATAAATTCAGCCTTGGTGATAAGAGACTTTTCACCAAAAAAAGTTGTGTATACCTCTAAAAATGAACACCTTACAATTCGTTAGGCAAGAGAATTATGAGGAATTTAATTATTCCGGGACAGATGGCTGGGTAATTTGAAAATCGGACTACACTGCTCATGCTGTATGTTCACTGTAGATTTAGCTCAAATATTATATACAAGTTATAGAACCGTTGAGAGAACTGAAAGTCATGATATTAAAAGAGAGAGAGAGAGAGAGAGAGAGAGAGAGATGAATAAAATTCAATTCTGTTTTTAAAACTAAACGTAATGCAAATTTAATATTCATATTTTCAGTCTGGTTAGATATGAGACAAACAGTAGCATAACTGTAGTGTTTCTGTTGTTGTTGTTTTTAACAATAACCATTTCTGCCCTAACATAGACACAAATCCACTGGTGGAGGAATGGACAAGTGGATGTGTATGCGTCTCCTGAGGCCCGTTTTGATGGGCTCTGCTCTTGTAAGGCTGTTTGTTTGTGTGTAAAACGGCACACTTTCACAGCAGAAGTCAGACACTCTGTGAGGGTGTCCATCATAAAATACACATAGACCGCTGCCATACTGTAGCACACTCAGAGAAAAGGTTTTTTGTTTTGTTTTTTGTTTCGTTTTTTGTGATGGACAAAATGTGTGGACAAAGACCAACAGATATAAAATAAATAAATAAAGTAAACAGCGTCTACGCTTTTGTGCCTATAGCAAAGCATTTACATCAGTGTGCACAGATTGGCCAGTGAACATTCATTCTGAGTGCCACTCACCTGTCAAAGGAGTGGAACTGGACGGACGGGTCACGGGAGGCATCACCCACTGCAGCCAGAAACCCAGGCGGTATAAGGCTGGGGTCCACCATGATGTTGCCAGAGGGTGAGCTAACGAGACTTCTCAAAATATCCTTGACATTGACGTTTTTTCCTTTGCTGTCTCTATTAGTGACCTCAGAGCCTCTCCTGACTTCAGAGGACAAAGTAGACAAGGCTTCAGATACAGCGTCCGGGCCAGTTCGTGTCTCAGCATCACTAGGGATGGCTGAAGTCTTCTCACCCTCAATGCTAGAGTCTCGACGATGAGGAGACAAACCGTTCTCGAGATCAGACTGAACACTCTCTGAAATAAAAAATAAAAACACACTAGTCCACTCCTCAAAACATAGAATACATGTGCATCTGTTCTGTAGGTTCTCTGGGTTTAATCTTGCAGCAGTGATGTGTGTGGGTTCAGGTGGTCACCTGTGCTCCTGATAGACTGTGAGCGCTGGGCGTTTCTTTTGTCATTGTGTGGCTCCAGTATATCTCGATATTTGGATACCATGAGTACAGAGATGAAGTAGACCACTGCTAGGGCCAAGAACTGAGCCTGTTTACTGTCCTCCTAAAGCACAGCACACAGCAAAACAATTTACAATTAATTTTGAATATTTTATAAATTAGCTAAACTAGCAATGCATGAAAGCATTAGCATTAAAGCATTAGCTGAATGGAAGAGATGTTGAATATAAGTATTGAGTGAAGAGACTCACTATGTCTCTGAATACAACAGCACGGAGACGATTGATGTCCATATCCTGCAGAAGACGGTCTAAATCACTGATAGGAGACATCCCTCCTGTCACAATGTCCACAGGACTCTGCAACACACACAAACAGTTCACAGTCTCATTCAGTCTGTCAGCTAGAGCTGGGTATTGTTCAAAAATGTTTGATATCGATACCATGACTTCGATACCGGTTTCTAAACTATAATGTTATAGCAGATGCTGTAACATTAATGTGAAGAGGGAAAAAAACAAGAACTGAACTTTAAACTGTTAATGCAGCTAACCTTAAGGATAAGCACACTTTACAAGATGCCTAGTTTAATGTTTAGTTAATTTAAATCATGAAGCGTGTTCAATATAACAACAATTTATTAGCGGTTTAACAAAAATGTCATACATCATTTTATTTTTACCCATGTATGTGCTTTCTGTTTAATTTTGTCTATATTCCGATTTAATGGTTTAATCAAAAACATATCTAATTAATTGAATTCATAAAAACAACTTAATTTTTTCATTTGTATACAATAATAGGGCCCTATGAAATGTTTTAATTGTTAATTGTGTGTGTATTTTTCTGCTAATCAAATGAAGGCATAAAACATTAATTTAACTTTTATTACAATTAAAATGAAACAAGCTCTTTAATTGGTTGGCAAACAAGTGCTACACAACAGAGGTTTACTGTTAAAATTATAAAAAAAAATTTAAGATGAACATTATACTGTACAAGAGTAATATATTTCTATTGCAGTTTCAAGTTAAACCAAACTTTTATTTTGCCGGGTTGCCGTCAAGACCTTCTTCTGTGATGTGATGATAGTCAATGAATGGCCCATGCTGCATGCTTAGTTTCACTGACGTTGACAAGATTAACCTCTCAGGTATCGAAATTTGGTACCGAATGACAAGACATTTTGTTTAATACTCGATGGTATCGAGGTAATTCAGTCGGTGCCTAAAAAGTCTCGAACTCAATACCCAGCCCTACTGTCAGTTCAGCACAAAATTTTTTTCCCACTGCTCTATTTTATATCAGTTGGATTTTATAAAAATAGGGAGTCTTTTGTTTTGCTGTTCCACATTTAGACAGCGCTGATGCACAGGGGAATTAATGCAACATTTTTGGAAAGATTCTAAATAATAGATGAGCTGTGAGTGTGGAGTATTTTTTTTTTTTTTTACTGGAACTGTAAGAATCAAACCTATTTAAAATTACCATCTGGACAGTAGAGAGAGAGAGAAAGAGGTATCCTTGGCATGATGTTGAACTTGCCTGTGCTGGTATAGACTTGCCGGCTCCCAGAAGGCTTTGCTGTCCACGGCTGCTCTCTGCACCAGACTTACCCAGGGTGTGCTGCTGACATTCCAGACAGTTTCTCACAGCCATCGCACACACTGAGGTGGAGAAAGAGTGTAAGAGAGAGGGACAGACAGAGAGAGACTGTGAGAGAGCGGCAACTGAGAGGTAGAAATACAGGGAAAAATACAACCTCATAGAGATGAAAGGGTACCAGAATTAAAAGATATATAGACTAAAAGAAACATGACATATAAGAAGGTCATAGCATGACGATGAAAAGGGCCTTAAAATACCACCTTATGAGTGAACCACTGAAAACTAGAGCCATAAGTATACAAAGAAATATGTCTAAGAAGCTAACAGTGTTTTGTGTGTTGCTACGTAGTAGCTTGGGTGTTCTGGATGGTTTCTAGGGAGTCACATGGTGGTTGAAAGAAGGTTGCTTACTGTCAGAGTCAAAAAAGCTCGCCTCTATGATATTTTAGATGCTAGATATGGCTCAGGTTCCTCCTTTAATGTGCAAGTCTAAGGGATGTTTTAACGTCCACCTGGAGAATCGTCGTAAATCTGATCGCTTAGAAAAGTAATGGCACACCTCTCCTGAACAAGCTGCATGATTATAGGTACCATGCATGTCTGCAGCACAAATGGTGAAGGATGAGATAAACAACACTAGTGTTCAAAAGGTTTGGGTCAGCAAGATGTTTTTTTTTTTTTTTTTTTTTTAAGAAATTAGAACTTAGATTCAGCAAGGACACAAATAATTGATCAAAAGTGACAATAAAAAAATATTTTAAATAAATGCTACTTTTTCAAACTTTCTATTTGTCATGAAATCCTGAAAAATTGCATTACAGTTTCCACAAATATATATTAAGCAGCATAACTGTTTTTAACATAGGTAATAAGAAATCAACATGTTAGAATGATTTCAGAAGGATCATATGACACTGACGACTGGATTAATGGCTGCTGAAAATTCAGCTTTGCCATCAGTAATAAATTACATTTAAAATATATAAAAATAGAAACAGTTATTTTAAATTGTAATAATATTTCATAATATTACAATTTTCGTCTGTATTTTTGGTCAAATAAATGGATAAGTGAGCATAAGAAACTTTCAAAAACTGTAACAACCCTAAACTTTTGAATGCTAGTGCACATTGAGGGGTTTGTTCAAAAACATATAGGAGCATAAAAGTGATGTTTCCCTTAGCAATAGAGATGCATCGATATTTAAATTATTTAATATACCGATAAACAATAATTACTTTCAAGTATGGATGACAATTGATAAATTGCTGGTATTAAAATGTATAATTTTATTATAACTATTTTGTCTAAATAGACTAGAAGTAAAACACTAATATATATAATGAATAATGGATATTAATTTTTAATTACAGATTACATTTAAGAGTCTTATTAAATTAGTGTTTTTTTATTAGTGTTTTCAAAGAGTGTTAGATAATGGCAAAGGTAATCTAAATGAACATGCACAATTAAATATTAAATACTGGCCAATATATAACCAATATTTACTTATACAGATCAATTAAAATATCTCTAATATTGGCTGGTAACTAATATGATACCAATATATCATGCATCCCTACTTAACAAGCAACACTAAAAATAAACAAACAATGATACAAAAACAAAATATATTAATAATTCTTCTCCAAGTCATAACAGTCGTATAGAGTGAAAGAAAAAAAAAGAAAAACACGTTAAACTGTATGAGGTTTGCAAAACAGATGACATTGCCTATTCTGTTTAATCATTTTGGCCGGCTTCCCACCACCATGGTGCAGAAAAATCCTCTTACTGCATTTAATTTGATGTATTGCATGCTATATGTAAGATCAGTATGGAGTATGTGTGTGTGTTTTCGTTTTAATGTACTGCACATGAGTTTGAGTTTGTACTGCACAATGTGTGTGCGTGACTGTGCATGACTCTATTCAACCCCCTGTCCTCTCATACCTTGACAACTGACAAATGTAAACTCCAAAACGCTTAGATTAAAGGTATTATTCCAGCGCTGGAACCAACCAGCTTTTTCCATTAGACGTTCTAGTCATTTGAACGAAAGAGCAAGCGAAAGAGAGAAAGAGAGCTATAGGAGGAGAGATGGCGGGCAAAACCTTGTTACAGATCCCAAATCTGATTACACACAGGCAGACCTCATCAAATATTCATTTTATACTTTAGCCCTCCTAAAAACAGGCTTCGGTTTCTCTCTCACACCACCAATCAGGAAGCTCCACCCTGCCTTTGCAGCACAGTCGAGTCGATTTAAGACACCGGCCATTTTGTTCAGTGGGATTCGGGGTTACATGGGCGAGAGAGCCGATGTGAGAGAGAGAGAGAGAGAGAGAGAGAGAGAGAGAGAGAGAGAGAGAGAGAGAGAGAGAGAGAGAGAGAGAGAGAGAGAGAGAGAGAGAGAGAGAGAGAGAGAGAGAGAGAGAGAGAGAGAGAGAGAGAGAGAGAGAGAGAGAGAGAGAGAGATGAATAATGTAATCAATCTGAACGGCTGGATTTCTGTTATGTGGTCTATAACGGTGCAGTACAGTTTGTGATACATAGACACATAAAGAAGGAGGTGCCTCAGGCTACTAAAGAGCCATTAGAGTCAATGGCCATTTTAGAGCACTGCAGTGTGGAGAGCTTATAATAACACTATCAGAGAACTCACACAGACGGGTGGGGATGGAAGGTAAAGACCGTTATTACCTCTACTCCAAATGAACCAATAGAGAGAATTCAATGAGCAAAAAGGGCTGTGCTCCAAAACCTAGTGAGCTGCTTCAGATGTTTAGCTTATCAACATGCTAACATCAAACTCTATTAAAATCAATCGCAAGTCGATTTACCATGAACCAGTGAGGGTGATTTTAACCCCCTGGGGTCTGAGGTGTTTTTGGAGTCCTTGAGATGATCTGACATGCTGTGACATTTGTGTTTTTTTCAGTTGCTTATAAACATATTAATGGCACAGGTGAAATTACACTATATTTAGCACAAACATGGCTATGATAATATGTGATATAATATGTATGTACATGTTTGTATATTTGAGAGAATATTGTTTATGCGTGGTTATTGAAAAAACTAAAAATGAAAGTTTCTGAAATAAGGCTACAAAACACATAATAAATATGTGTCCACAAGACTTTTGACTAATGGATGTTGTTGCCTAGTGTTTTTTCTTCAAAATGATCTGAAAACATCCTGCCTAATCATTCACATAAAAATGTGAATTGGGTTTTATTGTGAAAAACTTTTTTTTGTTTGCCAAGGCAATATGCGAATGGCCTTGAACAGTCCAAGCCCCATCATGAATAATTAGGTGATTCTCACCTGACCCGCATAATAATGAGCCTTTCATTCAGGTGTCACACAAGCAAAAATTTAATGGACAACATACATACATACATACACACACACACACACACACACACATACACACATATATATATATATATATATATATATATATATATATATATATATATATATATATATATATATATATATATATATATATTAGGGCTGACTTCTAATAGTCGAGGATTCGACGATTCGATTCGGAGAGGTCTGATTCGACTATGAACCTCATAGTCGAACAGTAGGGAAGTGTTATGTAACCAATAGGGGTGTGACGGTTATTATATAACCGTGAGACCGACGGTTATAGTTGAACACCATCATTAGAACTCTATAACCGCCAAAACCGTGCTATTAAAATATTTTTTACAAACATTTTTTATCATAGAGAATGTTTAAATACTAATATCATCTTACGAGGGAAACGGAGGCGGAGTTAGTGGTGCTTTGGAGGCTGAGTGCTGGAGATGATTCGGGAGAGGTCTGTGGCTGTGCCCCTTTACCGATCAGAGCGCGCGCTGACACGGAGTAAAGCCTTGTTTATACTCGACCCGTCCGCACGAGCGCGAAGGTGCGCACGGCAAAAAATGACGCGTTGGGTGCGCAAGACCGGCAAGACCCCATTTCGCTTGGCTGTGTCGTGTGCACAGCTTTTTTTTGTAACAGCGCGCGCGGCGCCGCATCCGAGGATGAACGACTTCAAGCCGAATCTGCTCTAGCATGTACGTCTCACCGCACCGGCACGCAGTTTGCGCGTCTAAATTGCAAAGTTCATTGCAAAGTTTTTTTTGTTAAGGTTTTGTTTACTGTGTGTGATTTATTTAAAACAAAGCATGTTCATTACAACGTTTTTATTTTGTTGTTGTTAAGGATTCATTTAATGGAAAGCACATTCACTTCTAGTTGTCTTGCAGTTCATTTTAAATAAACGTAGAGCGAGTTGTCCTATAACAGACGAACAGTTATTCAACCGAACGTCTAGCTGCCATCTAAAAAAAAAAAAAAAGGTTCGACTATCAGTCGACTACGGTAAAATCTAACGAATCAGATTCGACTATGAAAATCCTTAGTCGAAAACAGCCCTAATATATATATATATATATATATATATATATATATATATATATATACACATACATACACACATACATACATACATACATACATACATACATACATACATGCATACATACATACATACATATATATATATGAAGAGTTCAGATGCAAAAGCCTCTAAGTGCCATTTTAAATTTTCTTCTAGAATAATAATTTTTATCAAGCTTGTATATTTAAGTTCAGTTATTTCACTTAAATGGCAATGAAGATTACCTAATAATTGTCATTTAAGTGAAATTACTGAACTTAAAATGTACAAGCTTGATAAAAATTATCATTCTATGAATTAAATATCATTTGAATTAAATTTCAAATGGCACTAGAGGCTTTTGCATCTGAACTCTTCATATAATCAAAATATAAATGAAAGTCAAAAACCCATTTTTAGTCATACCTGGAAACAAATCCTGGTCAAATAGGTTATATGGGTCATTGTATAGAATTGGTTCAAAGTTAGAGTTGGAAACATCTTGAAAAGATTTTTTTTCCCATATAAAGTAGGCTATTATAAGCTTGCATTGGATAACAGTTGATTAGTTTATTTTTTACAAAACATAGGCTATTACATATTTAACATATGAGCAGAAACTGTCTAACTAAAGCTTATTTGATGTCTATTTTATAGTAAAAACTTTCTAATCTATTTCGTCTGTAACAGTAGGCTATGCATCTGTGCGTTCGTTTGTTCACACACCCAGACACCCGATTCATATTTAAACAGTCTTTTTGGTTTTACAGATACTATTCTATATTGCGATTAGAACAAATCTCAGTAGTCTTACTAATGTAGGAGCGAGAGTGAATGAACGCACAGCGCGCGCACGTCTGTGAATTCGTCCATTCATTCGCACACAGACACGCATTTAAAATTTAAACAGTCTTTGTGCAGTTTACAGTAACACTTATATGTAAGATCAAAATCAACAAAGTATTTTGAGTTTGTTTTGCACTGATAAGAAAAAAAGTGAGCAGATCACGCCGGCGTGATTGCCGACCCCAGAGGGTTAAGAGAAGAGTAAAGAAAAGAAAAAACTGAAAGAGGGCTGAGAGCGTGGAAGAGAACAGGTTGAGAGATAAAATAATAAAAGCAGGACATTATTTAAAAATATTGGAGGGATGAAAAAGGAGGAACAACAAACATGAGTAAGCAGAGCAAGAAAAGAGATCAGATATTTTAATATTATTTAAAATGTAATTTATTTTATAGCTAAAAACTAAATTTTCAGCAGCCATTACTCCAGTCTTTAGAGTCACATAATCCTTAGGAAATTATTCTAATATGCTGATTTGGTTCAAGTAACATTTCTATTTATTATCAGTGTTGAAAACTATGATATTTTTGTAATATTATAAATTGTCACCTTTGATTAATTGCATGTGTCCTTGCTAAATAAACGGATTGTTTTCCTTTATAAATGTTTTTTTTTAATTTTTTTTTTTTATCTTACTGACCCCAAACTTTTGAATAGTAGTGTAGAGAAAATGAGAAACAGCTAGAAAGACGCATAGAATTTGATATTTCAGAATGTTATGATTACTTGCTGATTCAAGTCCCTATACATTTACCTATGTATGTCTTGGGTCCCACCCTCAATTTAAGTCTTTGGGGCATTGTTCAACTGTCTCCAATTGTAAAAGTAATAGCACACCTCCCCACAAAAAGCCACAAAACTTGAACAAATCTGTGTCTGTTGAACAAACAGTGCAGGGTGGGTTACATGGCAAAGTTTACTGATTGTTCAAGTCCCTAACCACAATTATGTGCAATAGCTAATACTGTAAAGCCTTAATATAAAACATATACTTTGTTTTCTGTGATTCCTCCGTCTCCACTCCTAATGTGCAAGCATTTCAAAGTATACTCCATTGACGGCGAGTGGGCATGCACACACACGGCGTGTGCACACTACCTATTGGAGCTTTCTTTTCAAGCACTCAAATAACTTGTACATGCGCTTCTGTCCGTGCAGACAATGTGGACAATGTGTGCAGACATCAGTGGACTGTGCTGATGACGAAAATTACGTCACACAGACTGTCTGCAAGCTAGAGCATAACACAGACAAATAAAGTATACTTACGGCTTTAGCAAACACCACTAAAGAAAAAGTCCGAAATAAGAGATTTACCCAAACGTAGGCATTGTCTTAGGATTCCTCCAGAAGACATGTTCTTCTCTGCTTCGATTTCAGTGAAGTTGAGTGAACTGGCGAAGATAAGCACGTCCACGAGACTGATCAGCCTCTGCAAGAACATCAGTGATGCCTCCACAGCCAAACCGTGAGATGGCTCGATATTCTCCAACTCATGCTGCAAGACAGTGTAACCATCATCATCATCATTTCTGTAACTGGAGCCTTCATCATCAGCACTATCTTCAATCAGATCTCTATAATGCACTGATGGTCACCTTTATCATCACCTTCACGTTTCATAATTACAGCTATTGTAATCAAATTACTTACCATCATTAAAGTAATATAAATGATAAACAATAAGAAGGGTCAGCACACTCTCTTCTATCTAAAGAGATCTGTGTTCATTTGTATGTACACTGTGTCACGCCATGCGTTAATGGTTCTCTCAGACGTTTACTTTGATGTTGATTGTGAGACAAAATCTGCAGAAATGAGGTCCGATTTTCACATGTGATTTGTCTGTTTAGACCATTGCATAAAAAAACAGCAGAAATACCCCAGTCACTACAGAGTACAAAGCGCTGTGCAACTTTCTGTTTCTGACAGCTGCTTGAAACAGAGAAGGAAAGTCAAACAGTATTTACATGTTACAGCCGTTTGTTAAGTACAGTTTGTGAGTACGATTTTTTCAGCAGCGGATTTGCCCATGTGACCAAAAGTGTGATTCTTATTGGTTGTCCATCTTTTTTTGCAGTGCGATAGAAGAGATTAGAACACCTCTGTAAAAAATAAAATCTGTCACATGGACTGCATGCAAATGTCTGTGATAGTCTGAACAGACACATTAACAGCCATTCATTCAAATTAAAATGTTTATTGCACCGAATTTTTGTCATGGTGTGAAAAGGTTACTCAGATTAGTCAAATATTTAAAAAAAAAGCAATAGAGAAAGGGCAGGGAATGCAGAATTTCATGAATGGCAGGTGGAACACAGCAGAATTCTGCTGTGCTTTCTGCTGACTTCTACAGTACAGATTCCATGCAGGCTTGAAAATTGTCAAGCTGATGTCCAACAAATAAAGCAAGAAGTCAGACAGTTACGGTGGACTAACTTGATTATCCTAACATTCTAGCTGTTCTTTAGTGTGACTGAAATAAGTTGAGGCAAGGAAAGAATGTTAAATCGGGAGTGCAATGGACATGACCACACCACACCGGAAAAGCATGAGGTTACTGTGTGCAACTTAACATGTGGAGTTGGGCCAAAGTTTCCCATATAGACAATATCACTGATTATAACTGGTTCAATTTGCTTTTGACGCAAAGCAACATACTGCTCGCTTTGGGTGTAGACGGGGTTCTGAGACACACACACATACTAACCGAAGAGGAGGTGGCTGCAGACAGCAGAGGAAGGATTCCTCCACAGGCCATGATGAGGTTGTCCACCATCTGAGAAACGAGATGGATGGTGTTGTGCACAAATACCACATTCTCACTGCTGTTCACAAAGTCCATAACTGTCTTAGTCGAATGACTGTGGGGAGAGAAGTGAGAAAATCAGTTATGCAACAACTTGCTACTGAGGCAGCAGAAGGATAATTACAAAAAATCCCATATTTGACTTAATGATGACAAATAAAAATTGTACACAAAAGTTGTATTCAAAAAGCACCTTTCCCAAGCTCAAAGTCGCCGAAAATAAGAGCATGATAGTGTAATTCAATGTTCCAGGTTAACTTAATGTCTATAAACAGCAACAGTCTAATTTTTTTATAAATACTCTATACCGATATTTTTCATATATCTATAAACAGATACAGATATTTTATTCCTTTGCCTATTTGCTTTTTGGTTCTTGGTGTTCCTCTCACCTTCTCCACATCTGCACATCTGTCTCGATGGAGAACAGCAGGTCGGTTAGAAGACGCTGGTGCATATGAGACCACTTGAACTCTGGGATACGGAACATGGTGGACCGTGCAGAAGACGAGCCCTCATTGCCCTGACCTGTGGGGCTGGTCGCAGCTGCTTGATCTGAGCTCAGGTTCTGCAAAAGAGGCATTTATTATTCTAACATTTGTTTTATATGACCAAATGAAAGAGTCATTTTGTTGCCCCAACAAGAATCTCAATTTATTTACATAATCACTAATTTTAGTGAATTACTGTAAGCATCATCCTGGGCCAAGTTCCTCTGTTTTTAATATTGGAAAACTTACTGTTGTTGAGGTGTGCTTAAGCTCTAGTCTCTCCGTGTCTGAGGCCACACTCGACACATCCAGTCTGGCAATTTTAATCTCTTTGGTTTTAGTTGCTGAGCTCTCAGTCCCTGCTGACTTCAGAGTGTCTTGGTTAGTTTCTGGATCCTGTGAAATACTCTCAGTGCTAGGGCTAACCTCTGCCGTAGATGTGTCGGCTACATCTGAAGGACGTACTTCTACAGCTTGTTCTGCATCACCAGCACCATGACTCTCTGTAGTCTCTATATGAAGCTTGATCTCATTGGTGGAGGTGCTTTGGCTTAAATCAACCTCCACCATGGCAGCCGGTGTATTCTTGGTTTTCATCTGCCTTCTCATTTTCCATTGGCTTCTCATCTTTTTCGTTTCTAGTTTGTTATCTTTCTTCTTTCCATCATCTTCCTTTTCAACACCATGGTCATCCGTCTCACCAGCAGTAGCTGAAACAAATGACGACTCCTCTGTGCTGTCATCACTGACCTTAATGAAGTTGCTGACGGAGGAAACATCAGGGCTATCTTCATTCACGACTGAGGAACCAGTCAAGCTAGCCTCCTGGTAGGCTGAAACTTCAGAAGAAGCATCAGTGATTTCTTCCACTTTGGCTTCCTTTAAAGCTTCAGGAGAAGAATCCCCAGGTCCTTTATCTTTAACTTCTACTTGAGTATTTAGTTCAATTTCAGTATTGCTTGTTTTACTATCATCTTCATTTGACATCTTCACAGCTTCAGTTTCACCTTTGGCGTCCTTGTCATTTGCAGTCTGTGCACTCAGATCTGATGTCTCAGACTCTCCATCCATGTTAGCCTCCATTTTATGATTGTCTTCCATATTTTTTAGGTCAGTATCCTTTCCTGGTTCTCTCAGAGTGTCCTGTTCATCTTTATTCCCTTCCTCTGTCCTCTAGTGAGGTGGCAACAGTGTCTGCCTGTCTCTCTTCCTCATCTCTGGCCAGAATGTTGGACACTGTGACAGGGATCTGGGTCCGCATCTCCTCATCATCTCTAGGCTGATCGTTGACCTGCTCCTCTACGCGTAGCTCAATTACAGTTGATGGAGCGGTCTCCTCTGCATTGCAGCTCACCATTGGCCGAGGCAAGGAACTGAGAATCGTTCACTGGCACCAGAGATTGTTCTGATTCTGCTTTCAGATCCTCCCTCAGAACCCAAACGCTGGTACTCAAGAAACATTGCGGGCCAGATTATCTTTGTGTTGCTCAAAGGTGACCTGACGAAAGAGTGTTGGGAGGAATGTTAATTATCCAGACCAGCAGACATTCATCAGGACAAACTAAAAATAAATTAGTGGCAATCAAGAACTTTAGAAGATCAAGCAATCAAGAAGTTTAGATGTTTAAATTCACTGTCTTGTCTGTTTAAATCTATACCTTACCGATGTAAATATTTTTCCATTTATTATCATCAATTAATATTTACCTCTCCATTCAGATTTGACAATTCAGATTCAGACAATATAATATAATTAATTATAATATAATATAAATATAATATAATATAATATAAATATAATATAATATAATATAATATAATATAATATAATATAATATACCATTACATTGGTTGAACAATGCAACTAAAACACTGGCCAATATAGTGTTGGAGGTTTCACATATATTTATAGTACTATGCAAAAGTCTTAGACATGTTAGTATTTTCAATCCACACAACATAACGGGAGACATATCAGTGTTCAAATGAGGACAAATTGTTGGTGTGCGTCTCGCTGACCACATCTAACAGGAGTAACTGTTGACGCAAGAGGAAGCTGTCTGAAAGGGATGTCCAGGTACTATCCCAGATTGTATCCAAAAAGCATAAAACCACAGCTGCCCAACTCACTGCAGAATTAAATGTGCACCTTGACTCTCCTGTTTCCTCCAAAACTGTTCGTCGGGAGCTCCAGAAAGGTCAATATTCATGGTTGAAATGCTATAGCCAACCCTTAGGTCACTCATGCCGATGCCAATGTCAGTTTCATTGGTGCCTACAGTGCAAATCTTGGACTGTGGACAATGTGAAACATGTATTGTTCTCTGATGATTGTCCACCTTAACTGTCTTTCCCAAACATTCGTGGGAGTTACGGTGTGGAGAAGCCCCAAAGAGGCTTAACACCCAGACTTGCCCAGAGAGAAGCACAGGGTGGGTGGATCAGTGATGGTTTGGGCTGCAGTATCATGCCATTCCATACTGTGCTTCATGGCATGTCACTGCCAAGGACTACCGAAACCATTCTGGAGGACCATGTGCACCTAATGGTTCAAACACAGTACCCTGGAGGGGGTGCCGTGTATCAGCATGATAATGCACCAATACACACAGCAAGACTTGTGACAGAAAATTGAACATCTCCCATGGCCTGCAGAGGTCAGCAGATCTAAATATTTTTGAGGCACTTTGGGGTATTTTGGGAGGAGAAAATCTGATTTGGTGACCTGGGTCTATACCATGAAGCCGGTTTAAGTGGCGAGCCAGGTATGTTTCAGATTAGTTTGCGATAAATTTGCTTTAAGCACATGAAAGTGGTATGGCTTTTAGAAGTGTTCATCACCATAGTAACAGGTTATGTTCCAGGTAAGAGATCTCAAACAAAAATTTAACCAATCAGCTGTGAGCAAAGTCACATGTCTGATGCAATAATGCACCCGAATTAAACTACATTATCACTACATAGCAATTTTTTTTAAATCGTCTGGATTATAGCCATGTTTATTTATAACAATTAATCATTTTTGTATGATTTAGATTTTATGTAATTATACCCTCATGACACATGTACAATTTTAGCTGATCAATTATTATTAAGCACTTGGTTTAAATGAATACAAATATATAAAAGGCAATGTAAATAATCTTTAGAATCAATAGATAAAGTTATAAAAAATAACTACATGTGAGCTGTCTTCTATTCTCAATTCTCTCTATACCCATTTTCAACTATTTAGACTAACTTCATAACTTTTACTTTGCACTGATATAGCAAAAAAAAAGTATTTTAGTTGTCCTCTATCATAGACAGTTATTTTCTTCTTGCTGTGTAAATTTGTTTAAATTCTTAATATTTTTCAATCTCGCAATATTCTGCAGAAGAGAGAAATCACGCTGCTCAGTTTCACCGTTCCACAGCATGTGATTGGCTGTTCACTACTGATGCCACACCTAAAATCCTAAACTCCGGATCAAAGCCTGAGTTGACAAAGAAAGTTGATGATCAGCGTCATGGTAGCAACAAAGACTGATTGGACTGGTATGGTTTAGTTTTGTCAACTCGAAACTAAACTAATAACCATGAGTTTTCAACTACCATCATGGCCACTGTTCTGGAAGAAGAATGGCTCAAAATCTCTCTGGCCACTGTGCAGGACTTGTACCTGTCATTCCCAAGACAAATTAAATCTCTTTTCCCTACACCAATGTGTCAT